>JAHBCN010008883.1:0-37095 GCA_019359885.1 Listronotus oregonensis | reverse complement strand
AAGTGTCAAAACATTGCAAAAATCACATTCAACTTTTTCAAGCACTACAGTCCGAACACTTCTTAAGCGGTGACAACTTACTTAAGACAGGACGGTTTTGACACACTAAATAATTTTAAGTTCCTTAGTTTTTAGAATTTTAAAAAGAGTTATTTTAAAAAGGTGTTTATTTTAATGATTTTGTATAAAGAAAAAAGCATTAACTTAGGAATTACCCTGTATAGTTAGAACAGAATAATTTTTAATAAAACGAATAGACTGAACGAACTACAAAGAGCAAGATTGATTATGTTATTTGAAGAGGGTAGGACCATAAGGCAAATATCCGAGGAAATTAGCTTAAAAAGGTACCGTTCAAAATATAAAGCAAAAGTGCAAAATAGCGCTTCTGAAATGGATTGTGGGAAGGGGGCAAAAAAAGAAGAAGATATATAAACTGGTCATTATTTGATAAACCATCCATTCCAAACAGCTGTGGAAGCACATAGACAAACAGAATATCCTGAATCTGTAGCAACATGCCGCCTTAAGGAAAGATTTATGAAATCATGCCTCTGTCCAGAAACCATTTTTACCGGCGGTAACAAAGAGCAGAGTGGGATTTGCTTTGCAGTATTTACAGAAGAGGTTGAAGTTTTGTAGTAATGTCGTTTTTACGGATGAAGAGACTTTTTAATCTTGTTATAATGGGCGAATTAGAGTGTATAAACCTTGAAATACAGGATTTTAAGAAAAGTATACCCAAACAGTGAAAGCAAATGGTAGATTTTCAGTTAATGTGTGGACATATATGATTGCAAGACGCCTTGGGCTTTGCCACCGCATTATTGGAAGATCTAAAGAAAAAGTTTGTAATAATAAATAACAAAATATTATGTTAACCTCATTAACTAATATCTTTTATTAACAAAACTGTATTTATTAACAAAACAACTACCCTGTTACAGGACAAGAAGATTTGCTGACTGGATACGAGAAAATAATATAAATTTAATACATTGGCCCTCAAGGAGTCCAGGGGGTATGTAACAAATTTTTTCCCCTTTAAAGGAAAATGGTTTCGGGCCCTTTTTCCTTTTATTTTTTGCTCCCAAAGAAAGATTTTGGGAATTCAAAAAAGTTGATGATTTTCGTCCACAAAATGCAAGTGACCTATGAAACAAAATTGAGGAAATTATATCCAAAGACTGATAACATCCATGCCCAAGCATGACGCTGAAATAAAATATTAGTTCAATAATATCCTTGATATTTTTATGTTTTTCTGTTGTTTAAATAGATTTAAAAATAAAATATGTAATATACCTAAGAAACGGTCAACTTTTGTGTAAGAGTTTGCACTCTTCAATTTTATTAAAAATTAATATGTTTTAAGTATATTATAATTATGAGTCTTGATATTATTATTTATCCATGGACATTTATTTAGTAATTATTTTGCTTCTAAAAAATGTTACTTATTTAAAAAAAAATCACGTTTTTTACTAGTTTTACTGCGTAAGGCCTTAAGGTGCTCGCCCACTAGTGCGACGCGACGCGATGCGACGCGACACGTCGCAACAGTGTTGTCCGCTCACTGGGTGATGCGACGCGACGCGAAATATTCCAAAATGTGGCAGTCAGTTGCGAGTAGTCATAGAGAGCCCACCGGACGAAGATATTTTTGTGTTTGGTGTTGTCGCTGCCATAGAGAAGGAAGAAAAGAAAAAGAAAAAGCGAGTTTGGGTTCATGAAATTAATCGAAAGAGAAAGGCGTGTGGAGGATTCCATCATTTATTTCAGAAAAGATTCAATAAAATTTTTCAAATACTTTCGCATGTCGGAAAAAAATACTTTTGAACTTCTTAGGCGTCTATAGAACATTAAAAAAGGTGAGGAAAGATGCAATACAATTTTTCATATACTTTCGCATGTCGAAAGAAAAGTTTTTTGAACTTCTTAGTTCAATACAGACGTCTATGGAACACCAAAAAAAAGTCGCTTTTACATACCTTGAAATCAGAATCCACTAAAGAACTTTTTTATTTAGATTAATTTAAAAAAATATATAATAATAATAAAAGACAAATATTACGAAAATAAAAACAAATAAACAAATTCAGTGATAATAGAACAGAGCAACATGTGAGATTCTTCACGATGATACCCGAAGGAGGCCGATGAGACTCGAATGCCACGCGACATTGTCGCTTGCTTGCTCTCCCGACTTGTGTCAAGGTGTCTTCAGTTTAATTACATGTAAAGTATCCCTGATGCATTAATCGCGTCGCGTCGCGTCGCCCCGTCGCGTCGCGTCGCACTGCGTCGCTCTAGTGGGCGAGAACCTTTAAAGGAAAAACCCAGTTTACGCAATTTCGAAAATATGACAGAAAATGTTAACCTAAGTGTTCAAAATTGTTCGTCCGCAACGTGTGTGTCAAGTGTCACGCGCACCATGACACTCTTAATGGGATTCGATTAAGACTTAAAACTTTTTGCTATGGTAAAATATAAATAAATTTTGTTTATGCCTCACCATCATTTTTAAAGTATTAAAACCTTCGTGTATATTTTTTTGGCAAAATATTTTAATTTTTTTATTATAGCTATAATTATGTTGAAGAACACTGATAAAAAAAAAAAATTTTTTTTTTCCCCCCAAAAATATATTCACAATTATTGTTACTGCTTTTTTCAATTCACAGAGTTTTTTTTAAAAAAAAATTTTTTTTCAGACTAAAGTATCAATAAAAAAATAAGGTGAATTTATACCTCTAAGTGGTAAATATATTTTTGGGGGAAGGGCGGAGCAATTAACAGTTTATTATGGTTTGGCGACAAAAAAATAGGGGAAAATACAAGTTCGGTTTGGTCATTCAGCAGATGTACAGTATTATTTTTATTGCCTTTGTATATTTCTAGGGATTCCAGATATTTAAATTTTTTGGCCCTTGGTTGAATAGTGTAATATTTCTATTTTTTAAATTTGGGGGAATTTTTTTTTTTGTTCTAAACAATGATTAGCAAAAGTAGAGTTTTTTTTGTAGTCTTTTGATCTAAAATTTAAAAAAAGCGTTTTTTATCCCCCCACCGCTTTGTCCTTAAAAAGTTATCACATCCTGAACATTTCAACTTAAAAACCCCCTGATTTATTAAATTTGTTGGTTTTATCTTTGCGTTATAAATAATATTGATATATTGTTCTGAGATTTAAAAGCAATTTAAAATATTGTGTTTGGATAAATTGTTGGTTTTTTTTTTCTGAGGGGGGCAGCAATACGAAAGGGGATACATTTTTTTGGGTTTTTTTTCTTGATCTTTAATTTTTGGATAGTTAAATTTTGGTTTGAGCGTTTTTGTTTTTTTTCTAATTTTTTAGGGTTTTTTTTTGAAGAATTTAATTGATTGTGCAATATTTTCAATGGTACAAAGTTCTCTCTGTAGTTTTTTTTTTAAAAGAATTAATTTTTTGAATATTAACAGTGCCCCAAAAATTCAATTCACTTTAAAAAAAAGACAACAATGAAATACATTTCTTAGATCTAACCATATCCCACGTAAATAATCATTGGCCTTTTTTAAATTTTTTAAAAAAACCAACATTTACAGGTATTACTATCCCCAGTGACTTTTTCCCCCCCTATCCAACATAAACTCGCTGCATACAATTAATGATACATAGAGACTCCTTTCCCCTCTCTGAAGAAGACCCACAGAGAGAACTTTGTACCATTGAAAATATTCCAACCAAAAAAATTCTCCAAACCATAAAAAAAAATTAATCCCCAAAAACAAAAACGTTTTTGCTTTTCAATTAATCTATGCAAAAATTAAAAATCAAGAAAAAAAAACCAAAAAAATGTATCCTTATCGTATTGCGGAAACCCTATCGAAAAAATACCAACACTCTATCTAAAACAATTTTAAAAAATTGCTTTTAAAATTTTTAGAACAATATATCGAATATTATTTATAACGCTAAAGATAAAACCAACAAATTTAATAAATCAGGAGTTTATAAGTTGAAATGTTCAGGATGTGATAACTTTTATATAGGACACAGCGGTAGGAGCAAAAAAACCGCTATTTAGAATATTTTAGATCATATAGACTACAAAAAAAAGACTTATTTTTTAATCATTGTTTAGAAAAAAACAAAAATTTCCCCCAATTTAAATAATATGAAATAACACTATTCAACCAAGGGCCATAAATTAAAATATTGGAATCCCTAGAAATATACCAAAAAAGGAATAAAAATAATAATGTACATCTGCTTAATGACCAAACCGAACTTGTATTTTTCCCCCCCATTTACTGTCGCCAAACCATAATAAACCGTTAATTGCTCCGCCGCTTCCTAAGAATATATTTACCATTTTTAGGTATAAATTCACCTTATTTTTGTATTGATACTTTAGTCTGAAAAAGATTTTTATTTGAAAATGACTCTGTGAATTGAAACTGCAGTAACAATAATTGTGAATATATTTTAAAGGGAAAAAAAAAAAAATATTTTATTTATCAGTGTTCTTCATGATGATTAATTACCACATAGTAACGGCTTTTAAAGCATCAATTTTTTATAATTATGTTATTACAAATAATAATTTTTATATTACATAACAAGTGTGGTAAAAAATTTTAGCGCCCTGGGAAGTTTTAAAAAAAAGGCGCAGGCGAGTTTTGGGTTCATTTTAAAACGCTAAAAACGTTTTACCACCGGTTATGCTATTTTATCTCAACCGTCAGGTTTTTTTTTATAATATTTTTTTGACGTTTAGACTAAAAAATTGATTAAATCCCAGTTATTTGGGTTTTTTGGGTCCGTATTGTCAAAATGACACCACAGAAAATAAACCTATGCAATCGGCAGTCGTAAATATAGAAAAAAATGAGAGACTGATAGTACCCTTTAACCAAAGATAATACTAATACGAATAGATGGTTCATTTAAAAAGGGGGGTTCTAAAAAAGTTCGAAGATATCAATGCTTCCGTAAATGCGAATAAAATTAAGTCGGTAACCCCTGCCCCAGCGAAAAAAAAACCCTGCGACATTGCCAATGTCTGTCGCTTTCCTTATTCGGAACACGAAGTAGCAAAAGCGGGCGGCTAAACGGATTGTGTTTCTTCTAATTTTCGTTTCATCACGCCAATAGTTTGGGGGCCGCCGGCAAAAATGTTTAACTTTCGGTCCCCGGGTAGCGCGAAAATCTTTTTGATGGACATCGGCACGCGTTAGCCAAAGTCCATTAGGGGTATCAAAAATATAGCATTGAATGGTTCATCTTATTTCCCCAGTAATTTATCTTTGGTTTAACTTTAAGGTATGTTATCTGTATGATAGGTAATTTACGTGAAGAGGAATTATGGTTAAACGATATTCCAATAAACAATTTTTTAAAAGTCCTTCGTATAAACGGTCTTACCGCACTAGTGCAGTAAAGTAACAATTACCACACTAGTGCGGTAAAGTGACACTTACCACACTAAAAATAGTGTTTGTAACATTAGTTACCGCACGGTTATAGATAAAACAAATTTATTTTAGTTTTTTAATGCGTGAATAACCTTAAAATACTTTAAAAAATAATTAATATAAACGAGATCCAGTTTTGCCAAACCACAATGTGAAAAAGAAACAAAAGTACGCTTTGAAATTGCATTAAATTTAAAAATGCAAAAAGGAAACGGTCGAACGGAAGCAGAAGTTATAAATGAATAATAATTTAGGCATTTCCATAAAGTCTATGAATAAACATAAAAATATAAAAATTTAACGCAATTTTCATAAAAAAGCATATTTGCATATTTCCGAATAAATAATTTTTCAATATTTAAAATTCTGACAAGCTCATACCTAAATTTGTTACAAAAATATTATATTTAAATTTATTTGTTTTGAAGTACATATATTTTTTTTTTTTGATTAAATAATATTTTTACTCTTCCGGTTGTGCAACATAGCTATATGTTTTGTATCATATGGTGGTGGTGCATCGTCGGGCGGGATATAGGAAATCCCATATAGTTTTTAATTGGATCAATTATTGGCATTCCTAAATATTTTGAAAATAAATTCTATTAAAATTTATTGATGAGCATGCAAATTTACGTCGATGGTAAAAACTACAGATTTTTCGGTTACACCGTTTTTTTTTTCTTTGAACAGTCGACCAAGGCTGATGCTTAAGTACTAACGCGCCATTTGCAAGTTATTTGCTAATATGTTTTTAAAAATTTTCACTTTATTATCGCCTCATATTTATATAACAATAAAAATTCAAGTTGGTTGTGAATTACCTTTGTCATTAAAAAATTTGTGCCTTATCATTATTAAAAAATCGTTTAACGAAAAGATTCACCATGAGTTACACTACTAATAGTCCAATAAATGAAGGAACAAAGCTGTAAATAAACCTGTACAGAGACCAAAGGCACAGTAATAAATAACTGCAGACGTAAAGCAAGGGAATATCAAGGAGAAGAAAATGTAAAAGATGATGGAGACTTCATCCTCTACGAAAAAACTTTTGTTACTAATAATACGGAGCAGTGGTGTAGCTTTGGGCAATTGCGGTCATATTTTTACCATTATTTCGTTATAACTTTTTTGGTAGGAATTTTCTTAATAGTATAGCTTTATATAAAAAGGGTACATTTGGATTAACTGGATTAACATTAAGGCTTTCGAGATATTCTAATTTTAAAGTTGCGTGAAACAAAAAGTATAACATTATTATGATTTAAAACAATAATAATTTTTACACAACAGATGTCCACGTTTTGGTTTTATACCTAAATTAAATTTCCATTTTATTATTTGGCCCTAAAACTTAAAATTGTTTTTTATTTTAACTATTATCTTTTTCGTACGAAATTTAAACTTTAAATATCTCAAAACTCGTTAAGTTTATCGTGTTTATTTAGGGCTAACTTGGCGTATAAAAATGAATGAAAAATATGTTTATGTACCAAATTATCCATTGTATTAATACCAAGAAATTTATAATAAAAAATGGTGAAAAATAATAAATTTGCGGAAACTACGCCACTGGTCCATAATAGTAAAAAAGTTATCATTTAAAGGGGTATTTGGTCGATCTATATATCAGTTTTACTTAAATAATTCAAAAACCTATTTCAAATATTAAGAAAAACCCAATTCATAACATTTTTGTGTACTAAAATGGGACCGCTGTAAAGATATGTATAATAGTTATTTTCTAACAAGTGCGCAAAGTGATACTTTTCAGCACGCGACTGCCGTTGCCAAGCAGTCAAGTGCGGAAAGTCACTTTGCGCAAGCGTTAGATCAAATTTTTCCTACGAGCGTCAGATAATACCATATTAAAGCAATGATTATTTTTTAAAATTATGTTTAATCTGAAAGAACTACTACAACATATTTATAAATGGGAATTATTTGTTGATAACATTTACAACAAAAGAACAGTTATTAGCATATTGTAAATTAATTGCAGAACCTGTAATTTCATTTAGCGGTGGCTTTTGGAAGCGCTTATTGAACGGCTTGATGAAGGTTGACTTAGCTCAGGAGGGGAGTTGTTCATGGTCAATATTTTATTCGACATATCCTTTTCTGATTTGTGGATTCATCAATGTAGCTCTCAGCTACAGCCGTTGATTTCCAGCCCCGTCGCTTGACATTGGTATTCCTTCCAGAATCCGTGAACATAGCTTTTGAAAGGATCGACGAAAACTATGCACATTGCGTACTGCATGCCCTCCTTGTTTATACTGGACAAAAAAACGCTGTGTGGGGTATGGTTTTCGCAAATTTGCATATTAACGGTACAATTGCAGATAAACTCCGTTATTTGTTTTATCGGACACTACAAAGATTCTGGAAGTGTTATTTTTACTGTCAGGAATTTTCACCACTATAAAATTTTTTTCCTGTATGTCATCAATCATTATTTTTGTAAGTTCATCTCTCCTACAAGCACCGCTAATCCAAAAATTGTAGCAACTTTTATTAGAAGGTAAATATTATCAGGTTCTTTCATGAATCTTGAAACTTCTTCTTTGCTGAAAGTTTTTGATTTTTTTGGCCGGTATCCAACGTTTTGGTGTTTAAGTAGTATGTTAGCTTGAAATATGAACTTAAATCAAGCTTCCTTTTTCACTTTGAGACACATTTTAACATAGAGTACTTATCCATAAAGTATTAGGTTTATATGTTTTTGCAAATCCGCAAAATACCAAAGAAACTTCTTCTTAATACTTTTTGTCCCCTTGCTGGAGCACCAGTTTTTGAAATGACTTATTGATTCTCATATTTTTCAGAGATTTTGCTGGTAATAAATTGAACTTACGGTATTTGCTGCATCCAGGATAGAATCTGGTACTCCTCATCGGAACTACTCATTTTAAATAATTATTTTTGTCGGATTTTTATTTAATTAAAAAAAGATACTATGACGCCTTTAATTAAAAATGCTTGTTTGTATTGAAATTCATTTGTGCAATTGCTTGTTCATATGGAAACGAAGAAAAAATCTGACATGTGTTAAAATCACAAAGATTACATATTGTTGCTTGACTTGTCATAATCATTTATTATTATTATACAGGGTAATTAAAAAAATGTTTGTTTTTGTGTTTTAGTTGAAATATTGAAAATTACGAAGTAACAAACAAAAAGAGAATAAACTAAAACGCTGGCTTCGTATATTGCATGAAATAGCCTACAATTACTAAAATACATATAAATCTTGCTTACCTGTAAGATTTAAGAGTTGTTTTACTTTTCCGCACGGCGTGCAGAAAAGTGGACTTATCCGCACGCTCGTTTGAAAAATATTTTTTTCTTATTTTTGGCCAAAGGATCTCCCATAAAGCGATGGCATACAATTTATAAATTACTTTGTATATTTAAAGACCCCAAAATATTTACTTTAATTTCCATGTTCATTTTCTAAACCAGATATTGATATTTATTTAAATAAAATTGTATAACATTAGCAACCTAACAGTTTACATTATCTTTATTTTCACAATAATGGAGATACCAACTTTTAATTAGTCTAAAAGCAACAGAAGATCATTCATGTTCACATGCTTGTAATCATGCAAAAACACCATTAAAACATCGTTTATCGTAAAGAGTTAATTTAGTCATTACACTATCTCTAAAGAAAGGGTTTTTTTTTCAATTAACAATTTCCATGAAAATTTTGGCTATTGTTACTTTTAGTATATTTCGAGGGCAGGTCATTAAATATTGATTATACAGTGTAAATATCTAACATGAAATAGATTTTATATTATTAAATTAACTGACTTTTCAGAAAATTTAAAAAACTTTTTTACATTTTAAGCATACATTTTTTTTGCTAAAGCCGTCTTAATTACTACCGGAGGCAGCGCACCTCGTGTGCTTTTTGTGCCTAATCTCCCATTTCTTTTATATCAATCCTCCCATAAGTCCTGTTCCTTTTACAAGTCTTATAACCTCGAGACTGGTTGGTTGAATATATTCCTGTGGGCTCATTTTTGATTGACAAAATAATGCCTGTTTTTTGTGATTTAACTCTTCACATTCGCACAGTATGTGGTAGCTATTTCTTCCCCCTCGTCGCACTTTCTGCAACTTGGGTCCCCATTGTATGAGCCTATCTTGTATAGGTGTCCTCTTAAATTATCGTGCCCCGTTAGCAGCTCTTCTGTTATCCGAAATCTTTTCCTACTTTGACTAAGTAGTTCTTCCTATGAAGCCTTTTTCACGACTTACTCTACTGGTGCTGGACCAGTATTTCTCGTGTTTGTTTTGGTTCCATTCCCTAGTTTGCCCTTGAGCTGTGGTTTTGGTCACTCCAAGAGCAGGTTCTGGTCCAAAGTATGGTGTGAATGATCTCTGTCTCGCAAGCTCATCCGCTTTTTTGTTGCCTTCTTTTACTGTATGTTCCGGTGCCCACAAAAGAGTTACTTTGTTGCGTTCTCCCAGGTCTTCCAGTTTTTTTGGCTTTCCCATAACAGCTTGGCCGTTACCTTATAGTTTGCTAGTGCCTCTAGTGATACCTGGCTTTCTGTTATTATGCATATCCTGTTATTTCCTTTTGCACAGTGCAGTAAAACATATAATTATCGTTTAAAATACAGAACTGTGTGTTCCTAGTAGAATGGAAAAATGTAAGTTCCTTATTTCATTGTACACGCCCGCCTCAATCCGCTGCCTGGTTGCGGATCCAACTGTGTACCAGATAATGTCTTTATACAACATATAGGGTTAGTCAAAGAGTAGTAATGCTGATCAACTTTTTTTTTCAAATAGTAATCTTACTTTTTTATTTCATTTTCTTAAATTGCACCTGAAAATGCCTATTACTGTCAAGTTACATTTTTTTTATTTTAAACCATTTTTACATTAGGGAAATAAAATTTTCATTAAAATTAAAAAAGATGTTATTAAGCTTGTTTGGGTGCTGACAATATCTTTGACTGACTTATTGATAGCAATAAATGATTTATCTTTACTTAATATAAAAGGAAAATTTGCATTGTTTGCGGATGATACAACTATTTCATAGAATAACAAATATACAGGGTGGGCCCAAAAAAGGTAAACTATTTATTTTTCAAATATTGTATCTAATAAGTTAAGTATATATTTTTTTAAACAATAACAAAATGTATATTCCTTGGAGATTTATTTGTGAAAAATAATGTCTCCTAGATGTCCACCTTCTTCTTTTTTAAACAGCCTTGATCTACCTACTACATTTTCCTTCACTAACGTCAACGTTTCTATTGGTATTGCCCGAATTTTTTTATATTTTTTTTGCAGCTTCCCAAGTGTCCGCGGTTTATTTTTGTATACTCTGTCTTTAAGGTAGCACCAGAGAAAAGAATTGAACGCTGTTAAATCGGGCAATCTTTAAGGTCAGTTTAGCCTCGCAGTGTGGCATGTGGCACCGTCCTGTTAGAACCATAAATTCTTGGGGGTTTGTAAAGCTAAAAATAAATTTGTTCAAGCATTATTTGGTATCTCTATGCATTGACCGTCATTGTGTTGCCCTTATTATCCTCAAAAGAATATGGCCCGATCACTCTAGTTGAAGTCATTTCACACCAAACAGTTACGCGAATTGGATGCAGTTTTTTCGAGGTTTTTCAGCGGCCCAGAATCAGGTATTCTGCAAGAAATTGTTGAAGAGCTACGCTATACTGTGGACGCTGTTGTTTATCGCGAGGCCTAATTTCATGACGTAGCTGTATTTTGTAAGGAAAAAAGTGCAAATCAAGTTTTAATAGCCGCCTCAAGTTGGTCCTGGTCAATACCAGTTCATTCGATCGTCTTCTGGATGAAACTGAGGGATTATCATTTACACTCTCTCTGGATTTCTAGCTGAACGTGGTCTACCTGTTTTAGAGCGATCTCTCTTGCTTCCCGTTACTTCAAACTTAGCGACAACAGCACAAATTGTTTTTTTAGTGGGGCACATCTCTGGTATTAAAATGTGCATGGTATCAATGCTGGGTTAAAATTATTGACTTCTATTTAAAAAATAAAATTTTTGTGCGTTTGGGGTACTGACAGGTGCTCCATTATAAATTTTCCAAGTTTTATTTACAATCTGTAACAAAATGGAAACAATTAAAAAAGAAGGACAAAAAGTGAAACCATTTTAAATGAGTTACCTTCTTTTGGCCGACCCTGTACAAATTTTTTATATGACGTTATAAAAGTGTTATTTTAAAAATTAAATTATGATGTAATTTTAACACGCTTTTTTTAATTTAAAGTTAAATTGGTATCTTAACATTAAAAGGTGTACTTAATAACATATTTTTAAATAATTAAATCATAAAATCCCCTTTATATACTAATTTTTTACGAATTTATATCGTTATAAGACTTCAATCCAAAGAACATATAAAAAATTATTAGGTAAACTTACGTCTTATTCTTATGCCATTAAAGTACTCTCTCATAAAATAAAAGAATATTAAAAACTATTAATTTTGCTTTAATTGTATCAATGACTAGATACACCATTTGTTTTTGAGATAATTATACTAGGTGTTTTTCTTCAAAGGAGAGCAGTTATATATATTTTTATAGCTAAATTCAAGGATTTATTTAAACCATCATTTACATATTAAAAAAATATATTTTTATCTATATTTTAAAAACAGTATCCTTATTACAAAAAAATTGGTTCGGTAATACTAAGAATCCTTCGCTCAATACTAGACAAAATTCTTAAGTTTATTGTTCCAAATCATGTTATACTTTAATTTAAAAAAATCCTTAATTTATGATTAAAAAACATTTAATTATTTATCTGCTAGTATTAAAAATATAGGTGGGTTTTAGTAATTTAAATTATTCTTCAAGAACCTATTGTTATAAAAGGCTTATTATTTATTGTCCGAATACTTTAGAGATTATTTAAAGTAGATTTATTGCATAAAATCTTTATATTGTCTTTTTTTCTTATTCCTTTTTTGTTGTTATCATATTTTTATTTCATTTTGCTTTGTAAAAAAGATGTATATGTAATGTTATATGGCACTAAACCAATAATATTTTTTTTGCTCTGGTTGGCTTTGCAGAGGAATGCATACAGCAACTACAAACCAATAATATTAATAATTATATTATTACAAAAACCTTTATTTTTGCTAAAAAAACTCTCTCTTATCCAATCAATATCGCATTTTAACTTAATATTTTTCAACTCGAGTTATGCTACAAAAACTTTTAATGAACTTGACAACCCAATTAGGGCTCTGTGTATATGTCATCGAAAATATATAAAAATGGAGAAATATATAAAAATGTGTGCGTACTCGGAACAGAGGGTTATTTTTGTTTTCGTTATAAATGTGAAGAAAGGATGTAGGGCAATAAAACGGAAAAAAGGTAATTGGCAGCTTTTGGTAAAAATATATTTATCATAATAACATTTTTAACGATATACCTAATTAAATTTGTTTGTCCCATTTCTTTTTTTTTCCTTTTTTACAGAAAAATAAGCAAAATGTTGTTTACAGCTACAAAAATATATTTTTTTAAATATACAAAATTTCCAGCATAAATTTTAAATTGTATAGAAATTAAGCTTATTAACTTGTCAGTGTGCAAAACTTTTCTCTTAGTAAAGAATCAGAAAAATTAAAATAAATTGCACCTGCATAGGAAAAGAAAGATAACTCAAAAATGTAAAAAATAAATTAATGTGAATTAAACAAAAATAAAATTATTTAAAATTAAAATTAACACTTTTTCATTTTAAAAGTTCCTAAATTAAAAAAAAACAAGAAACATATAAATAAATATTGTTTAATTAAGCATAATAAATTTTTTACACTTATTGACTTATCCTTATTTCCTCATTTAGGCGCCAAGAATCAATGGGTTAACCTACCCATTCACCGGGAGTAAAAATTTAAAAAAATATTTGCATCTCAGAAACTCGCCCAAGAGTATGTATTTCTGGTTTATTTTAGAAAAGGAAAGGCACAAAGTTATTCAATAAGTAATAATTTAATCGCTAATTTCCTAAATGTGCTCTTGTTTCTTCTCGTAGCCATTATATCCATAGCCACAGCAGCTTTGAAAAAGCATGAATTTCTCTGTCTAGAAAATATTTTCTCTTTTTACTGTATTTCAAATCAGACCCTCTACAAAATATTGTTTTTATGACGGGAGAATGGCGTCTCTCCTAACTCTTAGTAATTCTAATTCCATTTAAGATAGATCTGTTCACCTTATTAATTATCCCTCTTATACAGGAACGCTCCTTTTCTTGCTTGCCCACGAGTATGGGGGATCTATCGTTCTTTGATAGTCTGCTCCGGGAAATTAGCCAGAAATATTTTCCCTCTGGCAACACTGTTTAATGGCGGTACCAGAAAATAAAACTGATAATATCCTCAATAGTTTTAATAGTATTCATAAACAATTACAGTTCACAATCGAAATTGAAACTAATCACAAAATCAACTTTTTGGATATGACTCTGACACGCAAATATAAAACAAAAACAATTTTAACACAATGGTACACCAAATTTATGTGGTCAGGTCGATATCTAAATTACATGTCATGTCACCATGAAAAACATAAAATAAGTGTAATCATAGGATTAGTGGACCGTGCAATACATCTCACGTCGCCAGTATTACGACCACAAAGTCTAAATAAAGTTAGAGATACGCTCATAAAAAATAACTTTAAAATTGAGGATATTAACAGAATTATCAAACAAAGAAAGTTTAAAATTTATAACAAATTACAAACTAAACAAAAAAACCAAGCAGAAACAGAAGATAAATACGTGGCATTACCATACACTAGTGGCCTTTCAGAGAAAATTGCACATATTCTAGGCAAACATGGTGTGCGAACTTGTCACAAATCTCATAATAAATTAAACTCTATGTTTACACCATTAAAAAGTAAAACACCCACCTTTAAACAGTCAAATGTTGTTTATTCCATACCTTGTAATTGCTCAAAAACGTACATCGGAATGACTACACAATTGCTAAAAAATAGAATAAATGGTCATAAGTACCAATCTGGGGCTTCAACAGCATTACATAAACATGAGCGAGATATTTTACACACATTTTGTTACCATGACACCAAAATACTAAATAAAGATAGAAACCTTCACAAGCTAACAATAAAAGAAATGATTGAAATAAAACGTGACAAAAATTCGATTAACGACAAAACCGATGTAGATAAATTAGGCCAAATTTATAACAACATTATTAACTAAAACTTATATTTCAACCTTAATATACAAAAGTTAACTCCTGCCTTAAGAATAATACATTTAAAATTATAACAAAAAATCTAACAGTTTTTATGCAATCTAACTTACTACATTCCAAGACAAAATGTATACAGATAAATTCAGTCTGTTTTAAAAGATAATAATTCAATCTATTTAATACCTAACATTATGCACCAATATTTCAAAATAAGCGTTCTTGAGAGATGAGCCTACTACTAGTGACAAGCAGTCGACTCAACAACATCAAGACACACTAGTGCCTTTCTTTTTTCTCCATTGTCTCTTTCAATCAGACTTATAACGTTTATTTATCTCTTAACAGAGCAATTTCCGTCTAACAAATTAACATAAAGGACTGTCGGGTGGCTGAGTCATCTAACGTGACATTGGATGTATCTTTAGCCAGTCGAAATATTCGTATCTAGTCCTTTTAGTAAAAAAAAAAAAAAAAAAAAAAAAAAAAAAAAAAAAAAAAAAAATTAAAAAAATATATATATATATATATATATATATATATATATATATATATATATATATATATATATAAAAGTTTTTTTTTTAAAACCAATTTTTAATACCAACCCCTTATGCACCAATATTTCAAAACAAGCGTTTTAAGGTTATCAACTATAAACCCCTTTTAACAACATCAAACACTAGTGCCTTTGTTTTTTCCCCTTTTTTTAAAATTTAATTTTTTCCTTAACAGAGCAATTTCCGTCTAACAAATTAACATAAAGGACTGCGGGTGGCTGCAGCTCCATCTAACGTGACATTGGATGTACTTTACCAGTCGCAAATTTTCGCCATCTATCCTTTCAGTGAAAATCAATCCTTGAGTGACAGAAGGATTGTTCAATTTTATAGATTCCTATAAAATGGATAATTAGATATGTCGTACCTGACGACTACAGGTTTCTTTAAATCACAGTCAATCTTTGTGTGAGAGACAAAGATTTTCTGTCGAAAGGTTGTCGACAAAAAAAACCGCATTCTCCGTTTTACACCTACCTCTGTGAGATAAGTAACGAACTTCTAATGGAATTTCTTTTTACAAAAAACCCGGAAAAAACGTTTAAGAAATACTCAAACACCAAAAAGCAACTTCGTATAGGTCAGTTAAAAAATCTCCACGCGTGGTTGTATAGAAATCCCTTATTTTTATAAGAAAACAATGTAATAATAATTAGTCTTTAAATAATGTTAATTGTGCGTGCAACACACTAGTTCAAAAGTTCCATACAGGATGTTGATTTTGTTAACGTTTAACTTACTTTGCACACAAGGTAAATTTAAAAAAAGGTTTTACTTTATATCACTAAGATCTTGTACTTCTATTGTAGCCTAAGAAAAAGGGAATAAACATTCCAGAAAGCTTGGCGTAAAGAGTTCTTTTTCCATTTAAAAGCCCCACAGACGAACTAGATTTAACTTTTTGTTAACTAGTGGCAAGACTATTCCATTTATTATTATATATATATATATATATATAAATATATATATATAATATATATATATATATATATATATATATATATATATATATATATATATATATATATATATATATATATATATATAAATATATATATATATATATATATATTATATATATATATATATATATATATATATTATATAGTATATATTAATATAAAATATATAATTATTTAGTTTAGTATTGATGTTAAAAAGGTTAAACAATTATTGCATATACGTAAGCGTTCACTAAATAGTTGATTTAAAAGTTTTAGCTTTTAAAAATACATATACCCACATACTATTCGTGAATGACACTCTTTCGTGCAAACCAAAAAAGAAAAAACTGAAGTGAGTGAGATTCGTCGGTCGCTGAGTATGTCTAGGTTGTTAGGGAGATTTCCAAATAAAAAAGAGTGGCTCTTGCAAGTAATTGGCGAGACGATCGGATCGAAAGTCAGGACACTTCGGGACAATCGCAAATGTTGTTGCTGGATTTTTCGTAATATAGACGGCGGATTTCTGTGAGTTCAAGCTATTATACTGGCGAGAAGAAGCGATTTAATTAAATTCGATTTTATCAAAAAATCGAGAGTCATAATCTCGAATATTGTGAAAGATAGGAAAATTAATTTGCGGTATGTTATACATCTAGGAATTAAATTGTTTACTAATCAAAAATAACGTTTATTTTCCTTATTAATTGCCTTAAGTTAGTGTTTTTTAAAGGCTTGCCTTACATCTTTTTTAGGTTTAAAGAAAAGAAACTAAATAGTTAACTTAAACTGCAAATTAAAATTTATTATTTTATTTTTTTTTATTGGGGGTCCGGAGACTGGCAAAATTTGGTTTTAATAGTTTTTTTTTGAGAAGAAGACAGGATAAAAACAAATATTAAGAACCCAAAAAGTTATATTTCTAGTTACTTTAGTAACTAAACTAAAATCACATCAAATCGAGTCGAACGTGAACGGTTTTTTGTTTCTTTAAAGTGATTTTTATTTACATACAGGCGGCTGGTGCATAAAGAGCTGCAGAATCTCCAAAAAATAAAAAATAATAAAAATACTTCTTGCAATTTAATGCATACTTTAAAAATAAATTAAGCTAGAACATAATAAAATATTGTTTCGCCTATTTTCTAACTTTTTTTTGGACGGTATGAAGCTGCTCCGCAGCTCTTATGAATAGGGATAGATGGTATGTTCTGCACCACCCTGACCTGGGTCAGACGTTTATCGTTAAATCTCTGACGTCATTGAATATTTAAGAATCTTGCGTGACGCATTATTTAGGGTGTGGTCATTAAACTATCTGTCAAATGTCAAATGTCACCTGTCAAATGTAAAATGTCATCTCGCATCTGTCATATATCAAAAACCACGTGCCTGCTTACGTGGATGAGATATATTTTAAGGATCTTCCCTGTTTCTCTTCTGCATTTTTTTTTCCACTTTATTTGCGGTTTTTTTGTAATTAAAAAATAATTTTACTTACCACAAAATTAAGCTAAATATCCAATATTAGATTTTTAAAAAACACTTTTTAATTTTGCTTAAAGCATAAAAGTCCTTAAATATAAAAAAAGGAACAGCTTCATTTGAGTTTAAATAAGTTACTCAAAATGTCGTCATCTAGTTTCTACACAAAGCTCACTTTAACGAACCCAGTTGTTGCGTACTTTTAAAACTCTCCTTTTCTGCCTAATTAATTCAGCTCCATTGGAAATTTAAGTACAGTCCTGTGAACTGTGGTGTGTGGTACGTTTACTTCACGGCCTAATGACCTTGTACTGAGAAATTTAGTTATTTCTACTTCACTGGACTTCCCAAGAATGTTTTCAGCTATTTTTTTTTTTTTTTCGATTGAATTTTCTACCTGACCCTCCGCTATCGTATTTGCTTTCCATCCAACCTTCGTGTTTTTATTGTTAGAAGATCAGCACCAGAATATGCCAATAGTTAACAGACCTGCGGAAGCAATGAGCAGTAAATAAGTCTGGATTTGATAATTTTGGAAATTTTGCAATAGTTTTAGGTATTATACCGAACGTATTTATTCCAACAGGCTGCGAATAACCTTTTCCCTAAGCGTATTTTATGAAGAATCCATTTTTAAATTTTTAACTGGGGTAAACGTTATTTTAATTTTCTTATTTGTAAACTAAAAGATTGAATACTAAGTTTATTTTAATAGCAAATGAATCTACTTATTAGCGGTTAAGATAAAAATTGCAAATTGTTAAGCTTTTTAAAAATAATTGCTACTAAAGTTTGCAACTTACAAATCTGTCAAGTTTTGACACATATTTCATATGAATTTTTTGACATGTTTTGAGCTCCACTATCGCCCATTAAAATCGTGAGCATCATACTTCTTACACCCTGTATTTAGAAACTTTGCATTTTCAAAGACATGTTAAATTTTTTTATATTTTTCAATGATAAATCACCTTTCCAAATTGGGCCATGTATTCTTCAAACACCCTGTAGTATAAATGTCATGAAGTTATCATATACACATAAAATTTCCCTAGGAACTCTTACTATAGATACTGTTTTTTTATTATTTCATTTGTTTATTACAACAAGACTGAATACAACTTCGAATTGGAAGACCCTTAAAAACGAGATACGTTGGAATTTTACAACTGTTAAAATCAATCGATATTACTTTGAAACTATTTGTCGTCCAATTTGGGTATTACAATTTGTTTTGGTGATAGAGTTTATTTATTTAATTTTATTTTTGAGTAATATAATTCTTCGTGTCCAACTTGTCAGATATGCAGAGCAGCGCATCAAATAATTCACCTTAAATGCTATAATACCAATAACCTATATCGCATGATTTATACATTTTAAATTTGTATTCATTAAAACAGCTATATATTTAAAATTTTTTATTCTTTAATGGAGTCGTGCCCACCTTGATATTAACATTTAAACTGCAAAAATGTTTGTAATAGGCTTTTTAGATTAGATTAGATTATTTGAGTTCTCCTGTGGTTTCTCCTATCATTCTTTAGAGTACTTTGTCCAGGCCCGTCTCCCTAACTAGACTCCAGTGTCTTGACACTGGCCACTCCATACATCTTGCCGGTTTTGGCTTTTCCTCACCAAGCCTAGTAAACCTAAGCCTACATAGTGCTTCGCAGTGGCACCACACATGTACGGAGACTGGCAGAACCTACATAGGCTATCCTCTAGCCGGCTAATTTTTTCCAGGTGCTTGTTAAGTTTGTAATGTCCTGTTAGTTGACCTACCGTTATCCTTACGACCTAACGACTGTGGCTCAGTAGGTCCAAAGTAAACTTGGCCGAGCTGGTCTTAATGAATACTTTGCCTGTCGTTGTCCTGGTGTTTGTACCCACCAACTTTGAAACTCTCTGACTACCCAACTCTTAATAGATGATTTAAAGAGGCCTGCCGAGATTCCACAGAATGGCTCCGGGCCTATCATTTCCATGGCTGATCCGCTTTTGGCTAGGTCGTCGGCCTCTTCGTCACCTGGGGACCTCGTGGCTTGGTACCCAGGCTACCGTAAGTATGTATGCTAAGCCTACTTTTACCAGGGCCTGTATACAGTCCTTCACTAGTTTGGAATTAACTTTTGGCTTCCTTACCCAAAATCATAAATTTTGTTTTGTTTACTTTTATTTTCAAATCATTCATATAGCACTATCTGTAGACATTTTCTAAAGTTTTATTTAATACTCTAACAATATCAAGTAAGTTAGCAGATGCGATATAAAGTATGTCGTCAGCAAAAAGGTGGGCAGAACCGTTTCCCATACATAAAACAATATCATTAATATGTATGATGAAAAGTAAAGGTCCAAGTGTACTTCCCTGTTATTGCCCGTTCTTTAAATAGTTTCGCCAGTTTCTGGCCAGTTTCTTAATTAAACGCTCTCAAAGGCCGGCCTCAAATTAAAAAAGACAGCTTCAATTCAAGTTACGAATTTATTCTTCAGTCCTTCAGCACGCACTGCACTGCAGTTTTACAGCCAAATTCTGAAGTTATGGTTTTGGTTAAAGTCTGCCAGATATTCATCTGGATAATATAAAACCACAAAAACCTATAAATTGAATAAATCTGATAACCTACATATTTTAAACCCTATAAAGAAATTTGGTTTTAAACAAAAACAAAATGAAAATTTGACGGGCCAGCTTGGTCGCTCAACGCATTAAGTCTCATGTTTCGTTTCTTTAAAAGAGTTAGACAATGTTATAGTTTTAATAACACTAAAATCTTGGACTTCCATTGTTTTTATTTGTTAATTGATACACAACGTTTCGATTAGTGATGTATCTCCAACCGTTGGCAAGTGATAACTAAAACTATCCTTAAAAGCTTCGACCTTATATACTATCCGACACTAGGTTTGCTAAATAAAATTTGGTTTTTTGCAATTATAACAGTTTTTTTTTTAATTTTCTTTTTTTTTTTAGTGCGTTTTTTTATGAATAACTTTTTCTTCCGACGATTGCATGCGGCAATCCCTGATTTCGACGTTTCACCTCGTTCCGATTTTTGTGTTCTTTAACTTTAATTTCGAGTGGTTTTTTTTTTTTTCCCCGATGTATATCTCACCACTCACGGGGAATTTTGGTAGATACAGTCATTTTTTGAAACATTATTGTCCGGTCTGTTTTTAAAGGATACTTCTCAGAGTGGTTTGGGATTTAAATGCTTTTTTAAATATTATACCTATTCGCTATTCTGCAATTTTTCTAAAGTTCCTTTAATAACGGAATAGCTAATTTTAGGTCCTGTGGAGTCTTATTAAAATTTAAAATTTTGTCTTTTTTTGACATTTATCGATTTTTTCCCTTCCCAATCTCTCACTGTAGCCTTTTTGCTTAGGTCCCTTGTTGCTGAACGAAAAAAAGTCGGTAAAGCCAGACAACGGATAGTATATAAGGACGTATTTTAAGAATCTTTTTGTTTCCTTAACAACTTTAAACCGGATCTCATAAAAAAACGCCAGCCATTAGTAAAACCCCCAAAGGGGGTCCCTGGGGGTGGGGTGCAGGGAATGCCAAAAAAGGGCTGGGGCCGGTAAATAAAAAGGGGAATTCCCTTCCAAATTTAATAAAGGCAAAAAAAAGGGTACTGAAGACATAATCCCCCCAAAATTTCCGAATCCCTTCGAGGAAAACCAGCAAAAGGAACCAAGGAAGGTCCAAAAAAAACAAAAATAGGGAGAAAGGAAAGGGCTTCTGGGCCCTCCAAAAGCGAAGGAACAAACCGCAAAGTAGAAAAAGTTCGATAAATAGGGTTCTTAGGGCCCCTAACCTAAAGGGACCACAAAAACTCTAAATGGGGACCCAATTGAGAATGTGGGAGGGGGAAAAAACAGCCTAAAAGTTGAATTAAGGTTAAATCACAAAGACAGGCTTATTTGGGCAACCGAAAAAGAGCCCAAAAAAATATTAAAACCTCTCGGTTATAAAACTTGTAAAAAGGGAAAAAGACTAATGGAAATTGGTTAAAAAAATGGGGTTAGGAAAAAATCCAAAGGCTGGATCCCCTAGGAAGGGCCCCAGGGAAAAGAAAGGGTTTTTTTAACTTAAAACGGTTGGAGATACATCACTAATCGAAACGTTGTGTATCAATTTAAAAATAAAAACAATGGAAGTCCAAGATTTTAGTGTTAATTTAAAAGTGTCATAATGTTTTGATTTCTTAATGGATGGAGGTACTACAACTGTTCTCCTTTCCATCCCTCTGGCTACACTCCAATTCCTTAAGATTATTTGCTAGTTTATGTATTTTGATCACGCCCACTGCTTCTCAATTATTTGTAAAAAATCGCAAAACCCCGACGCGACGTTCAAATTTATCAAAATATTGCCGCTTTCAAATCCATACTCGCCGAACTAATGACGTTACGTTTCTACAAAATCATATATCAAATATAGCAAAAAAATACATTAATAAATCCGACAGTGAACCGAAATTTGTTTGCACTGGCATGTCTATTTTTCGTCGCCGGAATTTAAAATAAAGTTTGTTTTGCCGAGATGCGGAATTTTTCCACAATATTTTATTTACTGCGTTTATGGAAATGGGGTTACATACTTCAGTAATTCCGTTTTAAAAGGAAAGCATAAATTGCAGGTTTTAAAATTCTATGTATTATACAGTATTTGCTTAAAAGTTACAGACAAATACTTTTAATAGACAGAATAATTCAAAACTTATGCTTTAACGTTTAAAGGGGTTCTCTGGTTTGACTGTCTGAATTCTATGCATTTTTTTGTGAGGACCAGTAAAGAGATAGATCTTTAAAGTTTTTATCATTTATTTAAGGGTGTTTTGAGAGTAAACATATAACTTTTTAGCTAGGAGTATTCATAAGAACCAGAAAGAGCTTTCTGAAGATACCTGCCTCGAAAAAATAGACCCTCACTCCCTTCACGAAATCAGCTAATCGGCTTATCTGAAACTAAAACAATCGGCGGCGCTTGAATCTTTGAACACATAAAATAAACTATTAGGAAAAATATTTGAAAGACTCGGAACAAAAAATTTCGAATTTCATGTATTTTTGTCAACTTTTTGTTAAAAAAAAAATAATATAAAATTTTGAAGTAATGATAGACCATTTCGTGCATCTATATGTGCTAAGTCAACTCTATAAATTTGAAGTAAATCGGTCAAGCCGTTCTCGAGATATGATGGGGGAGAGTTTGGAAAACATAGTTTTGAGAAAAACGCGTTTAAAATTTTAAGTACAGATAAACTATAAAAATCCTAACTTACCATTAATCTGATACCAGGAGTAAAATGCATTTTACAACGTAAATAACTACACCAATTTTGTCCTTAATTTGTTTAAACTTATCTATACTTGTATGATAAGTTATTTATATATGGATATATGGATATTTATAAAATGGCTTCAGGTATGAAGCCAACAGGACACCCAGAGCGCTTCGAATACCTGCCTCTTTTAACTGCTGTATTTTTATAATTACTTTAAATTTAAAAAAAAACACATTACCCCCATATTCTAGACACAATCCCCTTAAAAGGTACACGGTCCTATTTGTAGCTAAGCATTTCCTTTATTAAAAAAAAAGAAAAAAATAAGTTTAATAGATACTAATAAAAGTTTCCTCCAAAAAAAATACCATATCTTATGCTTTATTTAATTAAAGCAAAATAAATAACTCTCAGAATGGAAAATTCTTTTAATTTTTGAGGAAGTACTCTAATAACATAACAATTAGATGCAAGTTTACTTAATCATTTCTTTCTAATTTTGGCATAAGAAGTGACATTTTTCAAAATAGACCGGCGTATTGAAATATTTTACTTTTCAACACTAGTATTAAAAAGTAAAAGTTTTCAAAACTACTTGCGAAAAGTCCATGCCATCACCAGTTGCACAAAGAAATATGAACAAATATATAATAAAATACCCAATTTAATCAAAAACTCGTAACTAACAATATCAAGAGACCCAACAAATTATTTAATTAAATATGTTTACAAAGCAATTAGTTCAATTCTTAAGATTAATTATTTCACTTGACGACAAAGTTTTATTGGGATTTGCTACGTAACCCTTCGCTCCGGTATTTGATTTCGAACCTCCGTGTTGTTTTATTTTTAGAACGTCAGCACCAGAATCTGCCAATAGTGTAACAGATGATCTGCGAAAGCAATGACCAGTGAATAAGTCTGGAATTGATCATTTTTAAAATTTTGCTATATTTTTAGGTATTATACCAAACGTATTTATTCCAATAGGCTGCAAATATCATTTTTCCCTAAGCGTATTTAATGAAGAATCTATCATGCTTAATGTGTTTTGATCGAAAACGCATATATGTGTTACATTTTATACAAAATGGAGCCCCTCCATATTCCCTTCTATAATAGCAAATTTTCTCCATGTATTTGTTAATTGTAATGTTAACTCAGACTTTCAGCAAGCGCCTGCTACACGAATAAATAATTGCATCCTAAAAAATACAAATATCTGAAGCTACTTAACTATTTTAAAGCAGAAAAGTGAGGGAGTAGATAAGCTGTAGCTTCATTATTAAAAATGACTTGTCATCGGCTACCGTCGAAGAATCTTAAAATATGTTCTTTGGTAAGTACACAGAACTTTTTTGGTTTATATCCCACTGACTGCCGCTTCAGAAACGTCACCAGTCACTAAACTTCTTAATATTAATACTAATCTTTAGCGAAATTTCTGTTTTTAACTTTGAATACAATGATTATAACGTAGAGCTCCTCATATGCACTTTACTTTGGAAATAAGTCAACAAAACGTTTTCAGTTATAGGCCTAACATACTTTTTTTCAAGCCAATTATTAAATTTTTTAAGAGCCAAATTGTACCTTGATTTCGATTTTTCAGGGATTAGACTCGACATTGCAATGCAAGCAGCTTCTTCCACATCACTAGGGACATTCAAACTAGATTTCGACATTTTTTGGCTTGAGAAATGTAAAAACTTTCTAACACTAACTATGTCACTAAAAACGAACTAAATACAGGGTTATAAAAACTATTAGGTCGAAAATTTTTTTGATTTTATTGTAATAAAAACAACAGTTTTATATAAAATTTTAAAAAATCTTGTTTAAACCACGTTAGGAAAAGTTCATCGGCCCGCAGAACTCGCGCTCATAACACAAAATATATTTTTTTCTAACTAGTTGCATAAAATTAACTATTAACTATTTAACTAATAACTATTTAATACAACCTTTAAAATTTAACTTATCATCAATATATATTCCTTTAAATTTAATACATGGAGAGGATTTTATAATTTTATTATTTAACAATATATTATGTTGTATTGAGTATACAGGGTGAGTCGGAAGGAACGCACCAAACTCAGGTGAGTATTGTACACGTGAAAATAATTTTAAAAAACTTACATGTTCTTATCCGATTCTCAAATGTTTTAAATAGTTAACCGCTTCTTATCACAAATGCTGTAGGTACCGATTGTTTGGTCCGTCTTGTTGTTCTGACATGTGTTAGTGTCAGTGTCAGTGTGTTTGACGCGTTTATTTTCGAGTTTGTACGATTAAAGTCTTATAAAATTCACACATCTATTCAAATTTAGAATATGCAAATATGGTTTTGGTTTACGGCTTTTGTAATGGGAATGCTACAGCTGCTGTTCACGAATACCGTCGACGATTTCCACACCGGAGAAATCCGGACAAATACGTATTTATCAGAGTTTACAGCAAACTTTGCGAGACCAGAACTCTGCTCAATACTAACATAACATCTGAACGAGCCACTCGGCAAGGTTCAGAAGAAGTAGAAAATATTCTGAATTTGCTAGAAGATGATGCAACGACCAGCTCACGAAGAATTTCTACTCAATTGGTAATTCCACAGAAAAGAGTAATCAACACGCTCCACGAGCAAGGCCTATATCCATACCATGTACAGCGTGTACAGCTCCTACAACCGAAAGATTATATTAGGCGTATGCAATTTGGTGGTTGGATAAATAATAATCGTCTTCTTGTATCAAGCATACTTCTTACCGATGAAGCAACATTCATCCGTGATGGCATCAATAATACTCACAATACTCTTATGTATGGTCAGACGAAAATTCACACGCAACAGTCGAAACTAATTGTCAGCAAAAGCATTATTAGAGGAAGTTCCTCTAAACATCAAATGCAAATGTATTATCAGCACAATAGATCTTCCTATGGATTGGTCGCGGTGGTCCTATTATTTGGCTCCAAATCTCCAAACCCCACACCACTGGACTATTGTTTGTGGGGCTGGGCTGGTTTAAAAATGGAGGTGTACAAAGTAAAAGTCGACACGGGAGGCCTAAATTCGACGCATTAGAAATGCGGCAGTGTTTCTCAAAGAAAGACATGAATTACTCAAAAAAGCAACAAGAGCCCTTCGCAGACGAAGTAGAATGTGTTTAGAGGTTAATGGCGGTATTTTTGAACATTTGTTAAAACAGCGCTATAATTAAAATCATGTTAATTTAGGAAATTTTGTTTGTTTGTAATTACGCTATATTTTAAAACAAATGAGAATCGTATAAGAACATATGGGTTTTTAAAATTATTTTTACGTGTATAATACACACCTGGAGTTTGGTGCGTTCCTTTCGACTTACCCTGTATAATAAAATTAATAAAGGTCCAAGAACAGAATTTTAAGAAACACCACAATTTATATTTTCTTCTTTTTGACATAACATTATTTAAACGTACAATTTGTGATTTTTCTAAAAGATATGACCTAAACCAATTTAAAGAGACAGCACGAAATTATTTTTTTTTGTTTCTTTCGTATCTACTTTTTAACACTTTCCAAACCAAAGCCGATAAGTAAACAAAAATCGTTTCATTTATCAGTGTCAGATTCAGTGAAAGAAATACCCTAATAAATTCTAAATAAGTCCATACGACATTAAAGAAGCCGAGAAAAATCGATAAAAATGTTGCAAGTACCAAACTTTGGCACTTTTTACTATTTTTAAAGTAAAGAAAACTACAAGAAGAAAATGATTAATTATTCTTTTATGTCGAAGGCTCGACTTTGATTCTCTATCTTAGTTTAAAAAACGACTTCTTTGTTTGTTGGCAAAGCCCTCTAAAAGTCACGTTTAAATTTAAACTAATGTACTATTTTTAAAACATCACAGTACTGTTTAATCAACTAAAATGTTTTTTTAACAGCTTACTATATCAATGCATGTATTTTATCGAATATTTCACTCATGTATAAATTTTCCCATAAGACACGTTAAAAATCAAAAAAAAAAAAAAAAATTAGCAGAAATTTTACGTTGCCTAGACAACGTAGTATTTCCACCTACTTACAAACACAGAACAATCGAACTTGTTTGTTTGTATTGTCAATTATAAATATTAAAATCAGTCAAAATGGGTCGATTTGGTCACGATGAAGAAATAGAAAAAGTAATTAAAAAAAGGATTTTAGTTATAGTTTTAATTATGTTGCAGGAAATTGAAAATTGTATGACAAAAAAAACATTTTAATAGTGTTATACTTCCATATTTCTCCATTCTTAAAATATTCTCCCCAAATACCGCTCGTGCATAAAAATTAACCAGATTATTTTCATTCAAGCTTGTTATACAAATTCTTAGTTTTTTGAACTCGTGGAATTATAAACAACAAGCTTTTATGAAAAGTATCGTTAATTTTTAAGCATTCGTGGTATTACCCCCGAAAATTTGACTTTCTACGGTGGGTAACCAACAGTGAATTATAAAGGACATTTTCTAACATAATAACAGCATTTTTTTTTTTTTGACAATTAAACAATAAAATTATAATTTTCTTTAAATTTAGTAAAACAAATCATACATAAAATATAATAATGAGCAATGTTTATAATTAAAAAAGTATTTTTGCGCCATTACAATAAATATTTTAATATTTTTTTTGTGGGGATTACCCACCTGGAAATCCTCTAGAGAATCGGTCCACTTCGGTCCTGGTCCTAGGTTATAAGAACTGAGCCTGTCTAGCCCTATTGACCCCTATGAACTGGCAGATCGACTTAAACAAAAAAAAAGAAGAAAACCCCAAAAAAACCCAAAAAAATTATATAGGAATATGTTTCCGACGTTTAGCTTCTAAGGTAATATGCTCTCGTATTTATGAAAAGCTAGGAAACCTTTTTTGCCCATATCAACTTGGCTTTGGAACAAAATGCGGAGCAGAAGCAGCAATACATGCAATACGTTGTTTTCTTCTTTATCCTCACGAATCAGATAAAGTTATTTTAAAAATAGATTATCAAAACGCTTTTAATATGGTAAAAAGAAAAACAATTTTATCACGAGTAAGCGAATATCTCTCAGAATTTTTACCATTTATAGCCTCAATGTTATGATAATCCGAGTTTACTTTTTTACGGTGATTAACATATTTTTTTCAAAGAGGTGTCTAACAAGGAGATCCTCTTGGACCAGCTCTTTTTAGTTTAGCAATTCATCCACTTATTTTATCATTAAATACAGAAATAAATCTTTGGTATCTAGATGACGGTACACTTGCTGAAAACCCAAAATCGGTTTTAGATAATTTTCATAAAATAATCAGAGGAAGTAAAGATTTGGGTTTAAATTTAAATTTTGATAAGTGTGAATTAACTGTTTTATCTAAAGATCATTCCAATATACTATCAAATTTTTTAGTGTTGTTCCTAATCTGTCAGTAATTCCCATTTCAAATTTTAATTTATTAGGAAGTGCTTTTTCGTCAAATGAAATTGAATACTCAATTAATAAAAAGACAGAATTTTTAAAATCTCTTAGCACCAAATAAAAATTTTTAGACTCACATATTTCCTATTATTTACTATTCCTTTGCCATACCTCGAATGTCTTATTTGTTAAGATGTTCACCTTGTTGGAAATCTCCAGAATTACTTTGTAACTTTGATAATGTATTACAAAGTTTGGTTTAAGACATAACAAATTGTGATATTAAATTAAATTCTTGGTTACAAAGCACTCTTCCAGTAAAATTTGGAGGTCTTGGAATAAGAGATACATCCACCGTGTCTATTTCTGCCTTTTTAGGTTCAATCAATGACGTGTCAGGTTTACTTTTTAAAATTTTACCTTCCTATATTCTTGCGACAGTAGATAATCATTTCAGCAATTATTTTGTAAAATGGTTATCTGTTTGCAATCTTCAAAATCAACCACAAGAATTACCAAAAAAAAAAACGGAAAGATTTTGACTTTTTAATTTGCCAAGCTCGTCACAAATATATTACAAACATGTGCCAGAGAAGTGAAGATAAGGCCCGTCTACTTGCTCTTCAGGCCCCTGAAAGTAATGCTTGGATTAACGCACTTCCATCTTCGTCCTTGGGAAATTTGTTAGATAACAAAACATTCCATATTTCCATCGCTCTCAGACTTGATCTGCCTGTGTGTGTAGAGCACACCTGCGTTTGCGGCGAAAATGCTGATATTTATGACCTACATGGGTTAAGCTGCAAAAAAAGCGCAGGGCGTTCTTCTAGACACACTCAGATAAATGACATTATCAAGAGAGCTCTGATTTTGGCTGAAAATCCTTCTGTGTTAGAGCCTTTTGGAGTTTGCAGAAGCGATGGAAAACGGGTAGATGGAATGACCTTAATTCCCTGGAAATATGGAAAACAATTACTTTGAGACGCTACTTGCAGCCATACACTTGCAAAATCCTATCTGGACAAAACTTCTAATTTTGTAGGTGCGGCTGCTCGAATTGCCGAGAATAAAAAACATCTTAAATATAAAGAGCTTGAAGAACGCTTTATCTTCATTCCTTTTGCTGTTGAAACTTTTGGTCCTTTGGGTGATGAGGCTAAGGGTTTTATTAATGAAATTTGCAAAAAAATACATTGCAAAAAATCTCGAAGTTTCATTATCCAAAGAATTGGTTTAGCTGTGCAACGGGGTAATGCAGCATCGGTACTAGGTACAATCCAGGGAGACCTAGGACTTGATGAAGTTTATAAATTTTAGAATATTCTTATTTGGTATTTATAACATTATATATTTTAATTTGTTTAAATATATATATATATATATATATATATATATATATATATATATATATATATATATATATATATATATATATATATATATATATATAACAGTTTTTTACGTTTCGGTGTCAACTCTGCCATTGTTGTCAAGACTAATTTAAATTATAAATAAAATAGAAATTAAAATTAACATTTTAAGAATTTAAGAAGTTCTAAGAATTTTTTTTTATTTATGACGTTTTGTTATAAAATGACATATTATTTTGCTTTGAGAGGTATATTTATAGGTTTTAAAAGACATAAAGGTGGTTTGTTAATTGGTTTAAAATTAAGACAACACCTTGTATATCTCTTCGGCACCATATACTACTGTGATGAAAAACTAAGGTAAATATTTCATTTAAACTTTCTGAGCATGCCGATTCGGGAAAATTGTTTTATTTTTAAGTTGGTACCACTGCTAGTAACATCTGGTAAAAATTTGACGTCTCTAACATCATTAGTATTTAGTTTACGCTTGGTTTTGTAAACAAAGAAAAGTTGATTTGGCGATTTTTACAATGTCTGATTTGTTGAACAACAAAGTCGATTAAATTTTGCTTGCGGATTAAATTTTTTTGTGCCGAAACATTCAGAATGCTACAAAAGGCATTCGGCGATATACCATGTCGCAAAAAATTGTATAAGTGGTACAAGGTCTTCAAAGAGGGCCGAGAACATGTTGCTGATTTGGAACGCTTTGGACGACCATCAACATCAATTGACGAGCCACGCATCAAGAAACTGAATGATCGAGTGCTTGAAAATTGACGATTATCTATTAGAGACTTTGTGAATACTGTAAATATATTATATGGATCGATTTAATCGATTTTGAAGAATCATTTGGGTCTTAGAAAAGTGAAATCACGTTTGGTGCCAAAATTTCTCAATTTCTCTCAGATGCTTGCTAACTATCAGGACATTATAAAACGCATTATTACTTGTGATGAGACTTAGATGTATGCATACAACCGACCAATCGAGTGAATACCGTGCAAAATCGTTCCAAATTAAATTCATGTTGACTGATTTCTTCGTTTATTGTGGTGTGCACTACGAATTTTTTCCACCCGACCAAACAGTCAACACGGAGTATTATTTGAATGTTATGCGTCGTTTGAGTGAGGTTATTCGCAAGAAACGGCAGACAACTCTTGGTTTTTGCATTACAATAATGCACCACCTCACTTTGCATTGGTTATTTGAGACTTTTTGGCCAAAAATTCTACTCATATCGTTGCTCAGCCGCCGCATTCACCTGATTTAGCTTCGTGTGATTTTTGGCTGTTCCCAAAACTCAAAAAAATACTTCGAGGACACCGTTTAAAGTCGATTAAAGAGATTCAACTTGAATCGGTACGTGCATCGAAGGCTATACCTGAAGACAACTATTTGGAATACATGGAGGACTGGAAGAAACGTTAGCACAAGTGTATTTTATTGAAGGGAGATTATTTTGAAGTCAGATTTGGAAAAATAAATAAAGATTTTTCATTTTATAACAAAATTCACCTTAGTTTTTTATCACAGTAGTATGTCACTTCATCACTCATGGTACAAGAGGTAGCCTAATACCAGCTTTTATACTCATATACTGAACTACCAACCTCCGTGACCCACGAATTCCCCTACTAACGGTACGGTTACCAGTTTTTTTTTTCTGAAAATTGTGTTGTAATGGATTTATACCGAGCTTAGTCAATACAGTAAAAAACCTTTAAAAAATCAGAAAGCGATAAAAAACATCTGAAAAAGCAGAAAAGTGTTATAAGAGACATTGTGTCAAAAGGCTCTTTTCCAATTATTAAGATAAAAAATAAATTATTTTTTCTTTACAATTTATGTCTGCCGAAAAATTATTTTTAATTCGGGGAGGGTTTAGCAAAACTTTTTAAAGAATCGTAAATGAGGTTTTATTGAATCTAAAAAGACGAGTCAGTGGTGACACGAAAATATAATTAATCATTCCATTCTTGTAGTTTTCTTTATTCTGAAAACGGTGAAAAATGTTTGGGTTTCGAATTTTATTTTATTTTTATTGGTTTTATTGTAGTTGTGCCTTCTATACTCATTAAATATTTATTTGGCGTCTTTTTTGTCACGTTTGACAATGATTTATTAATAGGTTTTAGTTACCGATGATAACAATGTTATTTTTTATTGCAGTCAAAGTGACAGGAAAAATTATTTTTAAAAAGCGTGATTTAACATTTTTCTCTCTAATCGAAGTTATTGGGTCATTCTTCTAGTTTTCATAAAATTTACAATGGAGTACCCAAACATTTGATACCAGTATTTATTCTAGTTTATTCTAGGATCTTGCAATGTTTCCATAAAGGGAAGCAGATATGATTGCAAAAGTTCGTGGATATAGCGCTGCGCAGTCATGCTGTCTCGAATGAACACTAATCATGACCTGCTGCTAGCACCCCATACCATAACATCCACAGTGCGATGAAAATGCCGTTCAATGGAAAATTGAACGTTCTGTCTTTCACCACGTCTCCTCCCTACTCTTGTACGGCCATCTTGTGCGCCCAAACAGAATCAGGACTTTTCGCTGAACACGACTGAGGTCCATTCCATACTCCGTTCAAATATCTCTAGTGATGAGCGAGACCGGTCTTGGTCTTGCGGTCATGGTCTGGTCTTGCAGCAAGACCAAGACCAAGACCGCCTTCTCGCTTGCAAGACCAAGACCGAGGAGTGCAAGACTACGCAAGACCAAGACCGACCTGCAAGACTCTTGCACTTTTGTAACTTTTTTTTTAATTATAATATTCAATTTTCATATTTAATATACAGAGGTATTTCATACTGACATGACAAAAAATGTGTCAAGAACTGCCCAAAAGGGCGATTATTTTATGAGTAACAGTTTTTTTTATAAAATAATAATTAAATCGATTACTTTGTTCTTTTATAACATTATCTAACAACGATAACTACTAAATTCAATAACATGGTTTAAAAATTATAGTGATTGTGACTTAATGGTTCGCCAAAGCTCGATTTCTCCAAAACCGTTTAGGACAGAGAAAAACTAGGAGTACAAAAGTTTTAGAAGCTAAAAAATTACATACCTATTCCTAATGTTTTTTTTAAATTAGCTATCTAGTGATGCCACTTACAGGGTGGATCAAAAACTTCCAAAATCCAGAAATCCATTATTTTTGTGCTACACTGTAAGAAGTGGCATCAAAGATTGCTCCTTAAAACTAGGATATAAATAATGTAAAAGTAATGATTCAATAAAAAATATATTTGTCATGTCATATAGGAATATTTTTTATATAAATGGATTTTAAATCTCACTTTCAGTTTAGACGGAAAAGTCAAAACAATGACAAAAGTATAATGACGACGTCATTTTGGTCAAAACCGAAAATGATGATTAAAAAACCATGTACGTCGACATTGTAGCTATATGATAGTTCAAGAATTTCCAGCATAATATACAGGGAAGCGATTTTTTTTTATTTTTGCATAATTTTTTATTTTAGGTTAAAAGCTAAAAATAAGAGTCTTCTTGAGTGGTAGTGAATTCTTTGAAAAATTTTAAAATAGAAAATAATTTTACATTTTACGTCTTTTTTTTTTCTATAATTTTTGTATTAAGTTTTTTACGGTTATAAACGGTTTCGGAGATATCAAGCTTTGTCGCACCATCGAGCCACCTTGTATATGCAGAATGTTTATAAAGTATTTGTACAAACTTTGTACGGCAAATGTTTGACTAATTAGAAAATTAAAAGTTTATTTGAACTAAAAAGCTTTCTAAAAAACTTTTTTTTAGTTCAAATCAGAAACCAATGTTTACATTGGTTTCTGATTTGAAATTTCACATCTGGTTGAAATTAAAAGTCTTTTTTCTGACTCGCACAGTACACAGTTTTGTATTTACATTAATTTTATATGCTTCTTCAAAGAAAATTTAAATAATTCTTATCATTAAAGTTTCTATATGTCAGTTAATGTATTAAAGCAGGTTGCGTCTCAATTTAATTGAAAATGAATAATTTAAATGTACATGTAAGGTTAAAATTGGTATATTTTATAATTTTAAAGCAAAAAAATATAGTCTTTATCTTTATTTATTTTTAAGTACCTATTAAAAAACATATATTTTATTTAAGACTGCTTAGTTTAAATTATTACTACTAAAAAAAGCAAGACCAGCAAGACTCTTGCAGCAAGACCAAGACCAAGACCGGGTGGTGCAAGACCAAGAACAAGACCAGACTTGCAAGACCAAGACCAAGACCAAGACTAGCCTGGTCTTGGTCTTGGTCTTGCTTTGCTCATCACATATCTTCCTACTCCAAATCAATCGTTGCCGTCGATGCTGTGGGGTCAGAGGTAGTACAAGATGGGGACGGTATGAAAACAGTCCAAAAACCCTTATTCGGCGCTAGACTGCCTTCATTATTATTACCCTTCGGACAGCATTAAATCTAAATGCTAGTTGCCTCAAATAACGATCCTGTCACTATGTAGTCTGTCTTTGGCGCCCAATACCTCTAACTCGTTGATTTCGGCCTTCTTGGAACCACGCTTGATAACGTCTTAGTACAGTAGCTTTGTTTGGATTCACCTGATTTCTCTAAAAGAAAATCCGGACATCCTCACGTAACCCGATTATCCGACCCGTCTCAAACTTGGAAAGTTAAGTAAAATTAGCGCGTTTGCGAACTCTAGGCATAATAATGCAATAAAACAACAATAAAACAAATGGAATCAAACAAATCCAACACAGAAAAATCACTGATATGACAAAAAAGGCCTTTATAAAAAAAGTACGGCTCGGAATGCCTTCAAAATTTTATCAGCGTATACTTTCATGATAACAAATATGTTTACAAGTTTTTATTAAAATTTAATAAATAATTCTGGGAGTCGCATTTTCTATATCACTAAGTATAATTTTGCTAAGCATAGCATCCTAAACTTCAATATTTAGTTTTTAAGCCTATTTCTAAGTCCAAACGCAAATCAAAGCAAAGGGTTGATTGCTTAATTGGTGGATATTACTTAACAAATGGTATTATCCACAATTCCAAGCATGTTTCAATTCAAAGACGAGCCATGGGCCTTACGCTGGGGCAGCACACCGGGCTTTTTTGTAATCAAACCCCACGACCCGACGAGCTAAAGTGGATATGTACTTCTTTTGTGGTTATTTTTATTTTACTCTGAAGAATTAGCTAATATAATTTCGGCCTCGAGGAGCCGGTATTAAAATAAGAAGTAATGTGTGTCCTATACAGGGTTATCCAAATTAAGTGTCCACCATTGGTAACTTTGTTATTAGTGAAAATACAAAGTTGTTTAAATTAGCAAACTACTAGCATTTTTAACGCTGGTAAAAATGAGAAATTAAAAAAACAATTGAGAATCGTTATTTTGATTTTTTCAGTAAAATAACATTTTTTTTAATGGAAACCCCTGTATATTATATTTTTTTCTGTTAAAACTTCATATTTTAAACAAAAAAATTTATAATGAGTTTTCTCCTAGGTTACAAATTGTTGAAGTTATGGCCTCCAATCAGAAACAATTAAATTGTATCGACAAACTTTATTTTCAACATCAACTCATAATCTTACAAAATAAAATAACAATTTTTTTTAAAGAAGATGCTCGAAAACACCACCTTATTCTTCAAAACATTTTTGGGCACGTTTTTCAACTGCTCTAACTGTCTTAAGTATGGTCCTACCATCTATCTGGATTATCTTTTCCCTAACTGCAGTCTTTAAAGCGTCGACGTTATCGTACCTTCGCTTGTAAATTTGGTTCTTTAAGTAAACCCACAAGAAGCAATCAAGTGGGGTTAGATCTGGTGATCTGGGAGGCCACTGGATTGGGCCATTTGTCCACTGATCAATAAAAGTGGTAATGATAAGTACCTCTGGAGTTGTGGGCAGGTGCGCCATCTTGCTGAAAATGCAGATGATGTCTACTTATAAGATCCAATTCGTTTAAGAAATTATTTAGACTTTCTGTCATAAATTCCACATATCTTTCACCAGTTAGGGTGCCCTCATAAAAGAACGGACCAACAATTTTTGAACCAATTATACCGCACCAAACGTTAAAACTGAAACGGACTTGTGGACCTCTTGGATGTACTAACAAAAGATTTTCTCTTGACCAATAATACTGGTTTTTTCTATTAAACATTCCAGAATTTGAGAAATTTAATTCATCTGTCCATAAAATGTAGCAAAAGTTATTTATATTTTGGCGACAGAAGTTAAGATACCAATGGCAAAAAACAAGTCTTCTCTCTGGATCCCTTGCCAAAAGCGTTTGAACTGGTCGGTACTTATACGGAATAAATTTGTATTTTTTAAAACCTTTGAAGAGTACCATAACTGAAATTAGAGTCCCTGAGAATATCTGGTATTGAATTCTCACGATAAGCTTCGAAATATCCAATAACTGCAATTTCCGTGGCCTCACTTATTGTGAATTCTTTTTTGCCCTTGTTTTAGCAAAAACATTTTCGTTGCCCCTAAATTTTCGATAAAGTCTCAGAAAATATCGTTCATACGGTTGAATGCGAGCGGGATATAATTTACTCTAGTATTCTCTTGCTCTCAAGGAGGATTTTTTGCACACTAAATAGCATTCTAACATATCACACTTTTCTTCATGAAAGAACATTTTTCTTTAAATTAATGACTGACACAATAAAGCTTATAAATAAAGCGCGGATTATATGCAAATTGCATATACATGCATATTTTGCATATTTTGTCCGTTTTTGAAAAAAATGCATATTTTTGATACATTTTGATTTACCTGCATATTATGGTCATCTTTTCCAAAAATTTTTAACACCATTTGATATCTAAATTTTTATCATCAGTCGGGCGGCTGACTCCAATACTCTAATCTTTGGGAATTCCCAGGTACTAACTTAAATGAGGTTTTTATTATTTTATGATAGGGTTGTTGGTTTTACCCAAATTATTAATACTTTAACAATAACCCAAGGTTCGGCACAGTTTGGAATTTATAAATATTGGGTAGGCATAACTAGACTCAGGTTAGTATTTTTAGTTTGTCAAAAACCTTTGGTGTGTCAGCAGAGTGAGTTTTAATTGGCGAATAAAAATGGCGAAAATAGTAAAAACTGCGACGTGGATTAAGGGTATTTCCGAGTTAGAATTTAGTGGAGAAAAGTTTTTTGCAAAGCCTGTTCAAAAAAAAATTGTTTGTGAGAAAAGTTTCAAGTGGATCAGATTTAAAAA
>JAHBCN010008882.1:0-37234 GCA_019359885.1 Listronotus oregonensis | reverse complement strand
TAGTAAAGTCTGTCTCAAAGTATATCGTTATGGCTTTTGACAGACCATACCCCAATAAACCTTTAACGATTTTATTACCTATTGTTATTGGGTAAACCCATTTGTTCATAAGGGCAGGGGTGGCCCAGGTATTTCTTGAGTATTAACCATTAGGCATATAAATATTTTGGCTAATATTTTAGTGGCAGTGTTAAATAACCGTTTTTACTGTGCGTTTCAAAAAAGTTGTTCTACGAGAATATAACTATGTCGCGTCGAAATCATTTGTCATTAGATGCAAAACAGGTTGTGAAAAATGTGTATGAAACTTTAATCAGTAGAGGTCTAATTAAACAAGAAGCTTTAAAAGAAACCCGTCTACTTACAATATCATCAATAAGGGATATTATTATTAGTGAAGAATTGAACAAAAGAAAAAAACGTAGTGATTTTCAATCTCACCGTATAAACCATAGTGATCAGGACCTAATAAGAAGGAAAATATATTGTGTTTATGAAAGCGGAGTTATTCCTACCTTGGATAAACTGAAAAAGAAGCTAGACGAAGACGAAACCAATATAAATATTAGCCGTGCCACCCTCCATAGAGTTGTTTGTAAAATGGGATTTAAATACGCAAAATAGACAAAAGACAAGTAGCAATGGAATCGCACAGATTACGCACTTGGAGATTTAATTACCTTTAAGAAATTAAAACATATAGGTTAGAAAACAGATCCATAATTTACCTTGATGAAACATGGTTCCATACACACGACACAGTATCCAAAGGATGGGTTGATTCCAGTCAAAACTGTCAGACGAAAGCAACTTCAAATAAAGGAAAACGCATTACCATAATACACGCTGGTTCAGAAGACGGATTTGTCCAAACTGCTTGCTGTTGTCTGCAAAGAATATTAAGGGGTCTAGCTTGGATTATCATGAGGATACAAGTGCAGAACTTTTTGAAAACTGGTTTCAAAATTATCTTTTAAAAAATATTTCAAACAACAGTGTTATTGTCATGGATAACGCAAGCTACCACAGCCGTCTGCTACACAAAGCACCAGCTTTATCAAGTTCAAAAACTGAAATCCAGGAATATTTGTTAGAAAATGATATTTATTTTGAATTTAGTTACAAAAAAACGCAACTTTTCCTAAATTCATATGCAATTAAAAAACAATATGTATGTGATAATTTGGCTAAACAGGCTGGGCATACTTTCTTACGGCTTCCTCCGTATCACTGTATGTTTAACCCCATAGAGCATTTGTGGAAGCAAGTAAAATCAAAGATCAGAGCAGAAAATGTAACACCTACTTTAAGTCCTTTAAAGACTTCGTATGTGCACTAAGGCTAATTTTAAAACCCTGGCTTATAAATTACCATAACATAATCTGAAAAGATGTAGAATTTTTATTTGTATATTTATAAAAACAGTTAAATAATAGGGGAGAAATATCGCAATGGGTAAAAGATTGATTGCATATTAGAGCGAGAAATGGAAGAGTAGCTCTTGTAAAATAAAAAAGCAGCATTGATGAAAATGTGTTGGTGGTACCAGGTAGATAATCGATAACACAGGTCAACATTTGATATACTCGGGAACTTCGAAAGCGGTTGGGTACTACTAAGGTTTTTGAGGTCGCTGATTACTGTTGTAGATCTCGCTCGCTAGTTACTATGGAGGTTAGAAAGACAAAGGATTACCATCTCTTATGGCTGTTTGGGTCAAAAAAGTGGCCCCAAAATAGCACTAAATAAAGAGGCGCTGGTGTAGCAAAGAGTATGGTGTGAACCAATAAAAACCAATTACCTTGATCGCAATATATAAAGTCAAGTTTAAAAACGGTCCTCTGCAACACCAGCGTCGCTCCATTTAGTGCAATTTAAGGGCCATTTTTGTAAGACAAGGCCCGGTAATGCTTTTTTGTGCTCCAGATGTTATAAAAAACTTTGATTTCTGAAGTGATATTAGTCGGTCAATACATCGAATTAGGATAAGAGGAATTTTACGATCTTTAAACAGATGCAACAGTAAGTGAGATGTTGTGGAAAATGCTTTTTTGTAGTCAATGTACGCCATATTAAGCTAATGTTAGTATTGCATTGAGTCTTGTGTGATGCATCTACTGATTAGGAGATTCTCTTTGCAACCATTGATTCTTCTTTTTCCTCCTCGCTACTCCCTTTCATCAAAGAGTATAGGATCTGCTGCAATCAATGTTCTAGAATGTACGATTTTAGTGAAAGTTTTTCCATTGTCAAAGTCGGTTAAGGGCGTCCGTCCGGTTGCTCCTCCAACCCCCATCCGAACGGGGATTGTTAGGAGCTTGCACATTGACAAAAGTTAATTCAGTATAGTTTTGACACTTTCAGTCAAAATGAAGGTTAGTCAACGCCACCATCAGGCCAGCTCCACAATTGGTCCACTTTGGTCGGTTAATTAGGTGAGGCTTCCACATGTTGGCTACTGGTTTATTCCTTTTAACTGTCCTGAACCGTTCTTGAACTGTCAATAAGTGTTTTTTTACATTAAAGTCATGTTGTAGAAACTGTCTTGACAGTTCAAAGAGTGGACAGAACGGTTCTGCAAGTTAAAAGGAATACACTATTTATTAGTTCCGTCAGGTCACAGCCAATGTGGAGATTTCCAATACAAAAATCGAAATTGGTCATGCGCTTTTAAAATATTATAAATTCTAAAACTTTTTCATTTGCCCATGTAGGTGACGATTTAGTTTATAACATAACATTCTAGGACGCACTGGATAAATGTTGAAACAAGACTGAAGAAATTGCCAACATGTGACGTGATCGCGATCATTGGCACAGATTCCTTTGATAAAACCGACACGTGACGACCAATCCCCAACGCACACGCCAACGTCAGGACCCATGCAAATTTTTCGATCCACACGTTGGACAAGTAGTATTTGGGCCAATAGTGCTAACGTGTGGATATAATAGCAACAAAACGTCATATTTAAAATCACCAGTTTATGTTGCTTTAAAAACAAAAGATGCATTCGTTTTACAAAGTTTTTTATTGCTTACCTTTCATAGATTAAATAAAATAACCTTTGAAGTTAAAATTTAAAAAAGAACCTAATATAAAAAGTTCTAATGATTTACTTAATTTTTTACCCTACCTCTTTGACCTTTTTGACCTATAATATGTGTTTTATCGACATGTACTAATAACAGAATTATAAAGTCATTAGGGGAAAACTCTGTTATAGATTTATCGATTTAATTCACATTAATGTATTTTGACATTTTATTGCTTAATATACAGTGTTCGGATCAGTGGCGACTCGTGAAGAAGGGATCTAGGGCGCCTCCGCCCCAAAAAAAAATCATAAATGTACAAAATATGTTTTATTTTGGTAGTTACCATAAATTAATTAAATAAATATATGCTAGTAGATAAATTTTTTTTACCAATTTTTAACTTTTTATATAATAATTACGTATACCCAAACTATCCTAAATGGCAATATTCTTATACCTACGTAACTTTCTGGGTATAGAATATGAAGTAGGTATAGGAATTTCTAGAATTGAATAAATAGAATCCAAAACTGAAAAAATATGAGTAGTAGGTAGTAGTTCTATTTTAAATTTAAAAAAAATACTTTTGTAGCATCCTAATACTTTATGGACGTGCCCTGTTTAATTTAAAATATCGTTAAAATTTAACATACTATTTAACCATATACCTAATACTTACATACAGGGTGACAATTTAAAAACTTGAAATGGCGATATTTTAGGAACGAAAAAATGAATCAAAAAACCCTTAAAACAGTTTCTATAAAACTAAGGGGGAACAAAGACAAGCATATTATCCCAACCTTATCAGCAACCCCTTGGACAGGGTGATATAGACCCCTAGAATCTTAAATAGAAAGGGGGGTCGAGTGATACATCATTTTAAAGCTCTTGGAAAATGCTTTCCAATGATATCATAATAAGCTACATTTCAGAAAATTCTTCTCTGTTTATCAAGGAAAACAATAAATAAAACAAAATTTTGAAATTGTTTATTATTATTTAATTAAATGTTCAAATGATTTCCGTTGTTTTGAAGACAATAATAAAGCCTATTTTCAAACTCTTCACGTACATTTACAAATGTTTCTCTGGATATAACGGCATTCCTGAAATATTCTATTCTGGAGTTGCTCTAGTGACTCAGGTTGCGTTTTATAAACCACAGATTTTAGGTGACCCCACAAAAAGAAGTCAAGAGGTGTTAGGTTCCGGGGATTAGGTGGCCATTCAACAGGACCTCTTCTTCCAACCACTGGTTAGATAATGATCATCCAACCATTGCCTAACGGGAACTACATAATGAGGGAGGTGCTCCATCGTGTTGGAAATGTAGTAAGCGTTCTAATAAAGATAAATTTCCGTGTATGTCCCTCTGATTTTCTAATTCTCGCACTATTAGTGGTTCGATAGACCTCTGTAGCATTTCAGCATACATGTCCCCATTTAAATTTCCTGGTATAAATATTGGGCCGATAATACCGTCTCCCTATACCAGCCCAAACATTAATTTCTCGGGGTACTGGGTATGCCCTTCTCTAAATGCATGGGTTCTCGTTATCCCAGTAACGACAGTTTTGCTTATTAACATGCCCATTTAAATAAAAGGTACATACATCACTGAAGCAAATGTTTTTAACTAGTTGAGGTTCTGCCATAATTCTATTTGTCATTATTTCACAAAACTGGATTCTTCTGTCCGGGTCGTCGTCACTAAGTTCTTGCAGTATCTGCAGTTTATAGGGATAAAACTTGTGAAATTTAAGTACCTTTCTTATTGATTCAGAGATAATCCAGTTTGCTACAGCCGCTTGACGAGTTGATAGCGTTGAATTCATTACAAACTTACCCAGAATTTAATTTGCGCTGCTTCGTTGACTAGTCTCGGTTGATTTCTCTTTTTATTCGCGACAGAACCAGTTTCTTCAAATTTGGCTACTAATTGCGAACATACTCCGGGCTTACATTTTGGCCTGGATGCCTTTCGTTAAAACGTTGAGCTGTCCTTAAAAACATTTATCCTGGGAACCATAAATGAAAATAATGTCTACACGTTCAGCTGTGCTGTACACATTGTTAAAGATAAGAAGGCCTTCTTTTCGTTTAAACTGAACCGAAAGTCAACTGTTTTTAAAATAATACTACTAGTACAAGTTACTTTTAAAGTAAATTTTGTGATAATAAAATGCAATTTATAAACAACCCGTTTTTTCGGCAAAAAATCATAGCAACTAAACCAATTCAAAATACCTGTGGGCTTGACATGTTTGGAATTCTTAAGAGACATGCCAGTATATCAGTAGTAATCATTTTGTATAATTTAATTAAATAATAATAAACAATTTCAAAATTTTGTTTTATTTATTGTTTTCCTTGATAAACAGAGAAGAATTTTTCTGAAATGTAACTTTCATGGTATCATTGGAAAGCATTTTCCAAGAGCTTCAAAATGATGTATCACTGACCCCCCTTTCTATTTAAATTCTAGGAGTTCTATCTCACCCTGTCCGGGGTTGCTGATAAGGGTGGGATAATATGCTGTTTTTGTTCCCCCTTAGTTTTATAGAAACTGTTTTAAGGGGTTTGATTCATTTTTCGTTCCTAAAATATCGCCATTTCAAGTTTTTAAATTGTCACCCTGTAAGCAACATTATCTACAAATCTTTATTCAAGGCATTAAATTACTTACCCTCGCCATCGTTGACTCATCCGTACACTATTACCACAAACTAATAACAAAATCTGCTCAAACTGGTATGTTTAAGTTGTGTTAGTTTAAATTAAAACTTTTAAAACATAATAGCGGCATATCCTCAACTATAGAAAACATGCAAAACAACCCTCTGCTAGGCATCAAAAAGTGCCGCCGCCTGTAAATTTAAAATAAACCGTAGAAACAAAATACGAAAAATAAGGGCTGTCCCATTTATGTATGTTTTTTTAAACACCTGTATAAATGCTTATTTTTTTATAACACGCCTTTTAAATAAAAGTTGACGTGATTGAGCTCTTCTAAAATGTGTTTTCAAAAAATTGGCGATTTCAGACTTTACGGACACCCATAATATGCAACTAAAAATAAAATTAAGAACCTAAATTTGTTTTTTTATTTAAAATAAAAATAAAAACATATAAGGACATAAAAATGTCCAAAAATAAAAATCTAAAACACAGGTAAAATGTTTTCTAGAATTTTTTTTATAATTATACAGGGTGTTTGAGCAATAGTTTTAAAATCTTTAACTGCAGTTAGATCTTGAAAAAAAGCTTTCTATAAACATAAGTCCGGATATGAATTGTTTTGAAATTGGAAATATGCAGGGTCCTAACGTTAAAAAGAAGCTTTATTTGTACATAATTTTTTAAAACAATTATTTTGATAAAACAACTTAAAATACAACTTTTTCGTTATTTGAATTTTTCTTGAGAGACAAAGTAAAACTCCTACTTTTCAAAAGGGTAAAAAAAGAATGGGTTTTAATTTTTTTCTTGAAAGAAAAGCAAAATTTAAAAAAATCAAGAGATAAAATAGTTGTATATTAAAGATGCATCCTGTTTTACAAAGTTTTTTGTTGCTTACCTTTCATAGATTAAATAAAATAATCTTTGAAGTTAAAATTTAAAAAAGAACCTAATATAAAAAATTCTAATGATTAATTTAATTTTTTACCCTACCTCTTTGACCTTTTTGACCTTAAAAAATAATATGTGTTTTATCGACATGTACTAATAACAGAATTATAAAGTCATTAGGGGAAAACTCTGTTATAGATTTATCGATTTAATTCACATTAATGTATTTTGACATTTTTTCTTAAAATAAGTTTCGGGCATCACCTGAAGAAGGGATCTAGGGCGCCTCCCGCCCCAAAAAAATCATAAATGTACAAAATATGTTTTATTTTGGTAGTTACCATAAATTAATTAAATAAATATATGCTAGTAGATAAATTTATTAAAAACAGATAAGTGCAAAGTTAGATATTATTATTTAAAACAAATTTTACACGAAATTTCTACGTTCAACGTTCTTATCGGGCAACTCTGGTACTAGACTAACGAACTTAAGAGTCCATTCGCGCCTCGAAAATTGGGTCCAATTTGGGGTTAGGGGCATTGTTTTTCTCAAAAACGGTATAAGTTATCGATAATTTTCAAAATCTATATGAAAGCCAACACAAATCTAGGCCCTGCAAAGTTTTTAAATTTAACTTTTTAAATTTCCTTGATGAAACACCTAAAACTTATTTTGATATATTTTCTTTAATTCGATTATATTTTAAAAATCCGTTACAGCGAGGCATAGATTATTTCCTTATTTAAAATGGTGTATAATTTATGCATTTAAAAGGAAAAATAGTTACCGAAAAACTTATCCCTGTGGCTTGCAATCGGGAACAACACATTGATAACCGAATTTGGGAACCAAACAAAATATAAATTTTTTTTTAATGCGGCTATAGAAAATTGTGGAAGTTTGAGTTTCCCCGCTTTCCCTTCCCCGCCCAAACCGTTTTCCCCCGGGGTCCCTTTCCCCTGCCCCGGGACCCCCCCCCCAAAGTCCAATTTCGGCACCTTTCTTGGGAAAATGACTTAAAGCAACCGCCAGTTTGTAGGCAGGATGTTTGGGATAATAGTAATCTGTTTGTTTTTGTTTTGGAAAAACGTAAACGAATTGCCGGATCTTAAAAATCAAAATCAGGAAATTATTTTAAAAATGTAATCAATTTATTTAAAAATATTGGTTTTTGTGTTAATTTGGACAGCTGCTGTATTCGTTTAATAAAAAAATATATTAAATTAGGTATTGTACGACACTTCGATGTCATTTTATCTCTATCTATTAGGTTGTATTATTAAATAACACAATTTGTAAACTGACTGAATCAACAGCAATCGAATTGAGCATCTACAGTGAATGACCTATCTGTCTGTCACTTCAGATAATAAACAAAAATAGTTTTCTAGCTTTAACAATAAAGAATCATCGGTTTATAAAAATGTTATTTATGGTGCAATGCCATAAATACTGAAATAGTTATTTTTTCCAGAGTGATGTTATTTAGTGTGTTTAATCAACGTTGCCGGTGCACTATGTTTTCAAGAACCATCCCGCCTTGCCCTTTTCATTATATTAATGCCAAACAAGGTTTGTTTACTTAATTTCTATTCAAGAATTTGTGATGACCAGTATTTATTTGGTTCATTTAAATCGTTTCGGTATCGTTTTTTATGATTATTATTAACGTGCAAAATCATTATTAGCCTTCTTTTTAAAGCATATTTTCTAATAATAAACGATTATAATACTACTAAAAATATATGAAACAAACATGGAGTCTTCTTATAACCTTGTAATTCAAATAACAAATATCAAAACATCTGTCAACCTTGCCTTGCTTAAACCGAAATATATAAAAACACATACAAAAATCGAGATAAATCATGATTTTCACAAATTAATAGGAAAAAAAGCAACATCGATGTTTTAGGTTACATTTTGGTCTTTTAGAGCTATTTGAAAAATGCTTTTTAACTTTAATAAAGAAGTTAAAATAACATCTAAAACTGCTAGTTCACGCTAGGGTCATTTGTTATAATAAAAATGGAAAAAAACAGAGGCAAAATTATTATTATTTTATTATTAAACAATTTTTATTAAACAAAAACTGTCCAAAAGGTTTTCAGCCTTTAGTTTTTACAAAAACTTATTCTATTATAATAAATAATAGTTAAAATTCATTTCTGTAGTTTGGTAAAGTTTGATAACAGTTTTTTCTGGATACAGTCTTCTCCATGATCGTAAAATTGACTAGTCTACTGTCAAATTTTTTGGTTAGTCTTTGCATTTTTTTTCGAAATAGGCTTAATTCCTGTCCCTTTATATAAATAAGCATTGGCTGCAATATGAATGGGATTTTCAGGATGTCTATTCTTTGTGATTTTGCGGTGACCAGTTCGTGCAGCTACTTCTATTATCTTAGCAGCTTTTTTCTACAGGCATTAACTAATAATTAACCATACTCAATAATTGGTCGACACAGCATCCTGTATTTATGGCAGGCAGTCTTGATATTAATTCCATGGTTTCTATATGTTAGGAACAGAGTTGCCGCGAAAAATAGAGCATTTTGTCTCCCAACAAATATATTTCTAGTTTTTAAAATTATACAGGTTGTTTTAAAATTTAGTGTTACAAACTCGACAGCAGTTGGATTCGAAAAATTAGTTTCATAAACATGGTCCAAAAATGCATCGTTTCAGAAATAAGGGTTAAAAAAGAAGCTAAAATTATTTTTTAAAAAGTATATCACCCTGTGGTTTTATTATTTTTTTAATTATCTTGAATATTCCAGTCAGGTACATATTTTCCCATAAGAAAGGATTATGGAAAAATTGGGGAAATTCCCGTCGTCTGGAACGTGCTTTTTCCACTTACTGTCAAATTGACAATACGAAATTTTTAAATAATAATGACGGTTTGTTAAATTAATATTTAATTTTTAGTTAATAAACTTTATCTACGTTTTTGATTCGTGAAATATTTTTCCTAAATACCGCTCGTGCTTTAAAATTAACCAGATAATTTTTTACTCATGCGTGTTTTCTTTAAAAACTTCACTCGTCCCTCGGACTCGTGAAATTATGAGAAAACACGCTATTGTGAAAAATTATCGGTAATTTTTAAGCACTCGTGGTATTACCCCCGATAAAATAACTTAAAATAACTTAAAATACAACTATTTTATCTCTTGATTTTTTTAAGTTTTGCTTTGCTTTCAAGAAAAAAATTAAAACCCATTCTTTTTTTATATCCTTTTGAAAAGTAGAGTTTTACTTTGTCTCTGGAAAAAAACTCAAATAACGAAAAAGTTGTATTTTAAGTTGTTTTATCAAAATAATTGTTTTAAAAAATTATGTACAAATAAAGCTTCTTTTTAACGTTAGGACCCTGCATATTTCCAATTTCAAAACAATTCATATCCGGACTTATGTTTATAGAGAGCTTTTTTTCAAGATCTAACTGCAGTTAAAGATTTTAAAACTATTGCTCAAACACCCTGTATAATTATAAGAAAAATTTCTAGAAACTATTTTGTGGACATTTTTATGTCACTTATATGTTTTTTATTTTTATTTTAAATAAAAAAACAAATTATTAGGTTCTTAATTTTATTTTTAGTTGCATATTATGGGTGTCCGTAAAGTCTGAAATCGCCAATTTTTTGAGAAAACTACACAATTTTAAGAAGAGCTCAATCACGTCAACTTTTATTTTACAAGGCGTGTTATAAAAAAATATAAGCATTTATACAGGGTGTTCCAAAAAAAACATCATAAATGGGACAGCCCGTATTTTTTTACGTATTTTGTTTCTACGGTTTATTTTAAATGTTACAGGCGGCGGCACTTTTTGATGCCTATGCAGAGGGTTGTTTTTGCATGTTTTTCTATTAGTTGAGGATATGCCGCTATTATGTTTTAAAAAGTTTTAATTTAAACTAACACAACTTAAAATAAATACCAGTTTGCAGCAGATTTTGTTATTAGTTTGTAGGTATATAGTGTACGGGGTGAGTCAACGATGGCGAGGAGTAAGTAATTTAATGCCTTGAATATAAGATTTGTAGATAATGTGCTTATGTAAGTATTAGGTATATGGTTAAATAGTATGTTAAATTTTAACGATATTTTAAATTAAACAGGGCACGTCCATAAAGTATTAGGGTGCTACAAAAGTAATTTTTTAAAATTTAAAATAGAACTACTACCTACTACTCATATTTTTTCAGTTTTGGATTCTATTTATTCAATTCTAGAAATTCCTATACCTACTTTATATTCTATACCCAGAAAGTTACGTAGGTATAAGAATATTGCCATTTAGGATAGTTTGGGTATACTTAATTATTATCTAAAAAGTTAAAAATTGGTAAAAAAATTAAGAATGAACATTTCTAGAATTAAACATTGAAATTAATAATGTAATGATAAAATATGTGTGTTTCATTTAAAAAATATGTCTTTTTATCACCACCGTGTGCACTGTGCAGACATAAAAATTAGTTTAAAAAATGTGTAACATGTACCTAAAAATAAAAATCAACGGGTCCAAGCATTTTTCGTAAACTTCCAAACTAATTTTTATTGAAATTATCCTATACAATACTAGTGCACTGTATATTGAAATTAATTTAATTGAAATAAACCAAAACAACTCGGGACAAACGAGACAAAACGAGACGAGACGAGACAAACGTTTGTCTAAAAGACCAAAATGTAACCTAAAACATCGATGTTGCTTTTCTTCATATTAATTTGTGAAAATCATGATTTATCTCGATTTTTGTATGTGTTTTTATACATTTTGGTTTAAGCAAGGCAAGGTTGACAGATGTTTTGATGTTTGTTATTTGCATTACAAGGTTATAAGAAGACTCCATGTTTGTTTCATATATTTTTAGTAGTATTATAATCGTTTATTATTAGAAAATTATGCATTAAAGAAGGCTAATGAATGATTTTGTACACGTTAATAATAATCATAAAAAACGATCACCGAAACAGATTTAAATGAACCAAATAAAATACTGGTCTAGTACAACAAATTCTTGAATAGAAATTAAGTAAACAAACCTTGTTTGGCATTAATATAATGAAAAGGGCAAGGCGGGATGGTTCTTGAAAACATAGTGCACTAAATACCATCACTCTGGAAAAAATAACTATTTCAGTATTTATGGCATTGCACCATAAATAACATTTTTATAAACCGATGATTCATTATTGTTAAAGCTAGAAAACTATTTTTGTTTATTATCTGAAGTGACAGACAGATAGGTCAGTAGATGCTCAATTCGTCTCGAAATATATTATCTCGAAATTTCGAGACGAGACGAGACAAGGCTTTATCTCGTCTCGTCTCGTCTCGCGGCAACTCTAGTTAGGGACCGAAAATGTTTACTTCTCGTTATATTTTTCTTTTTTATATTCGTCAATTGGTGTTTTAAATTTAGTTTATTGTCAAAAATATGAAAAAACCAAAGGAAATCAAAAAATTACAAGCCACAAGGTTATTTGGGAACATCGTCTCGTTTTTAAAAAACTACTTTACTATAAAAATGCGATAATTTCTCGTAATACTATCCTGAATACAAGGCTTGCGCCATATATTTTCTTTCATATCTTCAATTTATGTCAAGTAATAAGGAAAGTTTTAAATCGATCCAAACTTGTAAAATATATTTAATGTTTTGCTTGAGCTAATTAATAACATGATCTATTCATTAAATAGGAAAAAATGTAATGGATTGTTTAGGGTAATGATAACCTTCCAACGGGTTTGCTAAAAGGTTAGTTGGGATATTTAAAATGAAAATGAAATTTTACCAATATAATATCCATTGTAATAATTTATAAGCATACAGATATTCTATGCATTCTATAGACCACCGACAATACAGGGTGATTCATGAGGAAATGTTAATACTTCAGGTACGTAGTCAGGGTCCAAAAATAAAGATAAAAGTCTATACAAATATGGGTCCGCAAGGCCTCCTGTTTGAAATACAGAAAGTTTTTATTTAATTTTTCTATTTTTTAAATAAAATTATTAAACCTAGCTTATGATTTGCTGAACATAATTTAAAAACAATAATTTTAAAAATTAAAATACAAATTGTTTAATTATACATTTTGTTTTTTTTTTTTTTTAATTTTGCTATAATAAAATCAGATGCGTCGTATTTTTTTTTTAAATCCAAATATCTCGAAAACGGTTGCTTATATCAACTTTTAACGGGTATACCTTTTTGACGTACAAATGACCAAAAAATTATTTAATTTACTTTAAAATGTAATACAGGGCCGTACCAAAAAGTTGTGATTGTTCAAAATAGTAAAAAGACGTGAAAGTTGGGCCCCCTACCAAAAAAACCCCGGATACCAATTTTTACTTCAATATTAACATTATCATAGATTTTATTCCAAAAATAGAGGAATTAAATAAAAACTTTAACACCCTGTATTTCGGAAAGCAAGGCCTTGCGGAACCCATATTTGTATGGACTTTTATGTTTATTTTTGGACCCTGACTAGTACCTGAAGTATTGACATTTCCTCATAAATCACCCTGTATAGTGCGAACTCTTACTACATAGTTTAATAGAAACATAAGGAATAAGGTAAATTCAAGGAAGTTTAAAGGTGTATGGAAGCCCAATACTGTAGAACAAAATTGTCCAGGCGTGCAGGGCAGCGGGAATCGGGGGATTGGCCCCGCGGAGTTTGCGCAATGAATAGTAGGTCAGAGCCGGACTTCCATAATTCTTTGTTACTATTTATAAAGTTGACATCATCAAATGACAAATTCAAGCATTCACTGTTTTTTTTATTTTTTGCACAAAATTGTTGGTTATTAAACGATACTACCATAGAATATTTAAAATTAGTGTGTAATATTGGATTTTTATCATCTGATATAATATGGAAAGAATAAATGGCGCCACTTTACAGCCTTCTATTTAAATTGGCGATATTTTTGGGAGTTTTGTATTTTTACCAAAAATCTTTTTAAATAAATAAATACACACAACATTTCAAACATTGTATGATAGTTTCATGTACTTATCACCAATTTTGTGATAAAAGAAGGGCAAGATAGTGTAAATGAGTTTAATCTTATCCTAAGATTGTGGTTGTACATTAAAAAGTGAAAATTTTTAGGCATATACTTTTCACCAATAACAAACATTCATGAGACAGAATAACAGTGGTTAAAAATGTTTAGTAACCTTTGGTACCTACGTATCCATTGTAACAGTAACCGTTAAATATTATGTGTCTACAGTATGTCGAGCTTAAAAAGTTGATAATGTAAGTTTAAGAAATCAAAAATCTAATTTCTTTTTAAACAAATACAGAAAAAGCAAAAAGGAACTTTAACATAAAATTGAACTTCTTTTTATTCAATTAGAGGAACCTGTATATATTAAAATTTGCCTGGTCTGCCCAGTAATTAATATTTTTGATCCTTTAAAAGAATGTACTAAATTATTAAATGAAATAAAAGTACCTAAATGTTAACCTTTTTTTTAATAATCCTTTTCTCACTGTTATTTCCTATGAAATTTTTATTTTCTATTATTCATAATTGATATATAATTATTTATTCGGTTACTTACGTTACGTCTCATAAGAAGCACCTAATTTAAATATAAGAAATACTTACCTAAAGTAAAAAATGCCGAGTATGTTACCCTTAGATTTGCAAGACAAAACCATACAACCTCTAGTCATTTTGTTACGATATTATAAGTAACAAAAAATAAACACAAAATTATAGTCACAATTTAATAAACACTAATCACTAAAATAAGAAGGTTTTATCAATCCAAAAACTTCTGCAACCACAAATAAATCACACAAAGCAAAAAAATCGAAACTAATACGGCTCTCATAAAGTATAATGTGTTGCCTAGCGACACACTGATTTATCAGTGTGTAAGTAGGCAACACATTAAATTATTTCGTGGAATTTCGTTATTGCGCAAAATCGGCGGGGCCAACTCTGACAGTTATTTTCATACTGGGCTGGACATTTTTTGATCGAATGGCCATAGCATTGGGCTTTCATAACTTAAACTTCTTTAAATCCCGCTGAGTACACGTGTTACACTAAGCATAGCTGTATTAAATAACGGTGACGTCAGACACTAGTAATGGTATTTACTTAAAAGTTATATCCATGGGTTTTTAAATATAAGTAAGTGTAAAATTTTTATTGCTTAACATGTAAAAGAATATATTATTTATTTGCAAATATCCATTTGATTTAAGAAAAAAAACTTGCAAAAAAAAAAAATAAGTAGCGGAACAAAACATTTACAGAGGAGAAAAGAATCATTTTTTTTAGTATGTTTGCTTGATATTTCAAAAAAACCTAAAAAAAATTTAAAATTGCTTTTTTATGGTTTTGAAACTAGTAAATTCCCCAAACCCCTCCTTTTCCCTTTCCAGTCAGAGTTTTTATTGATTCCCAAAAATGGGTTTTTGGGGAGCGTTGAACCCGCTCTACATACGGTTCCATAGGGTATGGTCCAAAGCAGAACAGATCATGGCATCAAAAAAAATAGCATGTTTAAACATCACAGGTACCTTGCGCATGGTCGGTCTAATACTAATGTAGGCATCCAACTGAACGAGCCTGTGAGAGGGTTACAAAAGAATTTCCCTTTAAAAGAGCGGATTTAGGAGCAAGGTTTTTTTTCAATAAACCCTAACTATCAACAAAAAGGGGAACAACCCCCAATAAAAGGCGAGTTTAAAGAAACCATTAGCCTGTACACTGACGGTCAAGCCAAGGTGGCACAGGCGTGGCATATACTACCAACTATAAACCTGAAAATCGGATAAACAAGGGGGCCAACCCAGCGTGTTTCAATCAGAAACAGCCATAACCTTTGCGGCTTACGAAATTAAAAGCCGCAACATAAAACCATACGATGTGATTTATACAGAAGTAGGAAGATTACAAGCCCTGACTAAATCTCTCAAAGTAATGGGGCCACCAACGGGACAGAAATATCTAAAGGTAATCATACGGACTGACCGGGGCGGTTCCCCATCGACTGTTTAAAGGAAAATGGGATGATACCACGAACTGCAACTTCGAAAAAATAAGCTGACTATCCAGACAAGTCAATAGCAAAAAAGCTTTATGATGTCCGAAGAAACCCCAGCTTTAACGGGACTTTAACGGGCCACTGGGGATACGAGGAACCCATTTAAAATGGGGATAACGGCACAGAATTATGTAAATGCTGTAAATAAGAAAGACCATGGAACACATTCTTTGCGATTGTCCCGCCCTCACATTTGACTCGGAACTCCATGCTGGTACGAACTGGACATTACTAGCCGAAATTAGGGAGATTCCACATAAAGACGTCGTCAACTATGTCAAAACAATAGGTTGGACGACGCAGTAAATTTTCCGCCTACAAGAGGAAGCACAAGGGACCTACTGAGGCCTGGGTGCAGTGGTATATTACCACCCTTTAAATATTCAGATCAGACCAGGTTTTTAAATTTTTAAAAATTGGGTTTAAAAAAGTTGCAAACCAAAGTTGGGCGTAATGGGAAGCCCAATAAAACACCGTTGAAAAATTGAAGTTATCTTTTGTACTTCCGGAAATATGGCGAAAAAACTTAAATTTGCAATTTCCGTTTTTATTTTTTACGAGTTTATTTAAAAAGGGTTTGAAAAATCTAAAAATACATTACATTGAAACTTTTTGCCCCTTTATTTATTGGTGCCAAAATTTTTAAGGCGTTTCTTTTTTGCTAAACCATCACAAATTTTTTTTTTTTTTAAATACGCTCCTCGATTCTTTATTTAATTGTTTTAAACCACTTATTATCCCAATTACAAAAATGTATAGCAATTAATATTTTTTTAACAAATATGAAACGCTCCTATAAAAAATCTTTTGGGGTTTTCCTTGTCTGATTTATTGTCCCTTATGGAAAATAGTTTATTTAACAGCAAAAAAACCCAAGTGTTATACATCATTGTAATTGTGTGGTAATCTGATAGAGTTTTGTTTGTACGTTTTATTGTAATGAATAAAAAATATATTGAACAAATATGATGACTATGATAAACCTAATTTTGCTTAAAGATTGGTTAGCTTAACATATTTTTTAAAGATTGTAATAATCATTAAATAACGTGATATATGCTTAAGCAAAAATAATAAAAAAAAAGAAGTGTAAATTGACCCAATCTTGACTTGCGTTATTTTAAGCACTTGCGTGCTTTATCAGTTTTGTTTTAGAAAGTTTCAATTTAAAAAAAGTTTTTATTTGAAACTCTTAAGAGTGCATTTACGCTAACCCTTTGGGTCGGGCGAAAGGACGCGGAGACGGTGGGCGGAAAACTAACAACTCCCACTACCACAATTTTCGTATAGCCGCATTAAAAATATTATATTTTATTTAGGTTCTTCCAAATTCGGTGTATCGATGCAAAAATTTTTTCCGTTGCAAGCCTACAGGAGATAACGTTTTTCGGTAACTATTTTTACTTAAATGACATAAATTATACACCATTTTAAAGGTAAGGAAAAATCTATCCCTCTGCTGTAACGGGTTTTTGAAATATGAGTCGAGTTAAGAGAAAATAGTATCTAAACATAACCGATTTTTGGGTGACTTTCACTCAAGGAAATATTAAAAACTAAATCCAAATTTAAAAAATATTACAGCAGGAAACCTAGATTTAAGTGTTGGCTTTCATATAGTTTTTAAAATTATCGATAACTTATACCTTTTAAAAAAAACATTATGCCCCGAACCCCAAATTGGATCCAATTTTCGCGGCGCGAATGGACTCTTAAGTTAAAATTGCATAAAAAATAAGGCTTTTAATTTTTAAAAAATTTCATTTTAATTGTAGTATTAGCATTGGTATTGGTAATTTATTAAGGCCTTAAGAAAATGGTGTATCAAAGTTTTAAGGTAATTTTAATTTGCTATTTACTCTTCAAATAATCGTTCCAACTTATTTTTATTTGATAAACGTAAATTTAATTTTGGCGAAATTAGTGTTTTTTTAGTGTTTTTTTTTTATTAAAAAAAATTATAATGAAATGTAGATAAAAAATTCACCGTTTACAAGCCGCTCTACGTTTTCTTCTCAATAGGTAGCATTATTGTTATAAAATGGCAAAGAATTTAAATTTTTATGGAAAACTTAAATTTAAAATTATTATTACCGTGAAATATGATAAAAAGAATATTTAAAGAACGCAAGGATTATAACCAAAAATTTTTAATAGTATATGGTCACGGAGGATTGCAAAAATTTAATAAAATTAATACAGAAATAACTTTTCTTTATGCAAGGATGACAAACGGGAAAAACAGAAACGGATTTGTGCCCGTTGTTTGTGTTACTTACGCACATCGCAATTAATATTTTTTTCTACTAGCGTGTGGAAAGCAGCACTTTTCCGCACTCAATTTAGTTTGGGAAAATGTCCTTTTCCGCACTAGTGCGGAAAAGTAAACCCTTGCAAATTTCCCACTTAAACAGTACTTAAAATGTTTTTAATTCTTAAGTTTGACTTAGTATAATTCTATTATTGGCATAGTATTCTTTTATTTGTACAAATTAGGATAAAATCAACGAAATATTCACTAAAAATTAATATTGTTTTAAAAACATTGTTTCAAACATCCTGGTATATATTAAACTTCCTTGTCAGATTTTTAGTTTTGACCGGTGCCGGTGTCCATATTATAAAAGATCAAAGTCATTAAAAGTCATCGATAATTAAAAGTTACATTCGATCAGTATCGTCGATTTTGAATAAAAACCGTTTTCCATGGAGTCTTCTGACGAGGAATTACCTGAATCCATTCTCCAAAAAGCAAAAGGGCCCGAAATAGAAAAAATTGATTTTGATGGGCGAGAAAAAAAATCAAAGTATGAAAGAAAAAAGTTTTTATGGCATATTTCGCGAAACTTGCTAAAACATGTAAACCCAATACCTTATGGTCAAGGTATTCCATGTTAAAAGTGTCATTAAGATCGAAAAGAACATGGATTTAAGCAAATATTTCGAAGTTACATCATTTTTGAAGAAGCAAAATGTGGATTTAGACCCAAGAAGGCCAAAATTTTCTCGAAAGATGAAATAGCAAAATTTATTAATGATGCCCCAAATGATGTCTATCTAGCGATGAAGGTAGCTACAATTTTCGGACTAGCTGGTGCGTGTCGTCGAGAAAATTGATGAAAATTAGCAAATGATGATATTGACGATAAGGGAATCTTTTAATTGTAAATATTCCAGACTCCAAAAACCATTCTAGCCAAAGTTTTGTCGTTTCCGAGGGAATTGAAAATGGAAAATATCTAGCTTTGTATAGAAAGTATTCAGTTTACGCCGAAACCCCACAGAAGATTTTTGTAATTACAAAAAATTATCTTGTACTGTCCAGTGCATAGGAATAAATATTTTTGGCAAGATGCCCTCTGAAATAGCTGCCTATTTACGTCTTCCAAACCCAGAACTTTACACGGGACATAGCTTTCGCCGTTCCTCAGCTACAATGTTAGCTAATTCTGGTAAAGGGCATAACGATATTAAAAGACTTGGAGGTTGGAAGTCATCATCTGTTGCAGAAGGCTACCTAGAAAGCTCTACAAGTTTCAAGAAGGACTTATCAAACAAAATATTATCCCAAAATTCATCTACCTTTGAACAAAATGCTACCAACTGTTCTTTTACGATTAATGTTTTTAATAATAATAAGTAGTAATGGTAAAAATAAATATTATCTAATGGTTGTTTAGTTTGACTGTTTCCACACACTCGTAAAAAAATGTTGTACCTAACACGTACGGAAAGTGTCTTTTCCACCCTTGACGGCTTACCCGAACTTCGCTTCGCGTCGTTTGTGTAACTGCCGTCGCGTGCGGAAAAGTATCACTTTCCGCACTTGTTAGGTAAATAACTATTCCCTAATTTTAGTATAAACTTTAGGGAATTTAAGGGCCGCTTCTCAATGCTAAAGTTAAGGTAAAAATTAAATTTCTTTTATAAATATTTTGATGATGATTTCGTTCTTAAATCTTTCGACCAGAAGAAATAGTTAATAATTAAATTATAATTTGTAATCTTCGCCCAAGCTGTAATATTATTTGAAATTTATTTAACTTTAAAAAAACCATAATAACATTTTTTGTTTAAAAGTAATATTTACTTTTTCGGTCATAATTAATTTCTTGTTAAAATACTTTGCCAGATTTCACTAGCCAAATAAATTAATGGCATAATACAAGTTGGAAAAAACATAAAAAAGCAATTAAGACAAAAAAAATATGTTTCGACAGTTTTAAGTTTGTATCATTAAATTTAAGTTCATTTAGGCTAACAAAGAAGCAAGCTATATTTACGAATAGTGGAATATAATTGGTAATATAACATATTTTAAAGTATGAGTAATTTTAACAATCTAAGCTGTGGATATTTGTAGAAAATCATAAATTAATAGTCCAGGGAAGTTAGGAAATTAATCGGAAATTTTTAAGGCCAGCAGATATCGAGATGCGGTTTTCTGCATCGTGTTCAGAAAGCTCCCAGGACCAAAGTCTATATGGTGTGATTATGCCATTTTTCGAAAAATGTATTCCGGTTCAATAAATGCATTTTGCAAATGCATAATTACTTGCAATATTATAAGAACGACTAAAAACTCGGAAAAATCGCTGGAAATTCGTTACTTTCGGTGGTTTTCGGGGATGCCGAATTCAATTCTGGCATTAGAATTACCCAGGTGGCGCTCGGAGTGGTTCTGCGGGGGTACCCGGAGGGTGATTGGGAGGGAGGGGGGAATCGCAGCGTCCAGGAAGATCAGCCGAAAATCGTTACTCGGGGGTTTTTGGGGATGCCGAATTCAATTCTAGCATTAGAATTATCCGGGGGCGCTCGGGGGTGACTCTGCGGGGAAAGGTAATGAACAAAGTGAAATATCACAACTATAAAGTACTTTATTGAAATAATATTGTACTTTTTATTAATATTGAATTATTATATAGAGTTTAATATTTAACTTAAATATACATCTTCTTCAAATCTCTTTTTCCTCCTTCTTCATCTTCTTCCTCGTCACTATCCTCGGCCTGGTTGCAAGTGGCTTTTTGGTTAATCGGAAATTTATTGCACCAGAAGGCATTTTTCAAAAATGGCGTAACCACACCATATAAACTTTTTTCGGGAGCTTTCTGGACACAAGGCAGAAAAACCGCATTTGATATCTGCTGGCCTTAAAAATTTCTTTATTTCGGTCAATTTTGATCTAAATGCCCTGGACTATTGGGCGATATCGATAGTTAAAAACCGGGTTTAAATTAAAGCGGGCTTAAAAGTGGCTTAAACCGATATAAACTCGCGGAAAATGACTTGAAATCTCCATGTCAAGCTTAAAAATAAACAGGTTAATAGCTCTAACTTTAAATGGACCCTTTTTTGCAATATTGGGAAAAAAACATATGCTACACTAAAATTCATTATTAACATTTATTTTTCAATTTCAGGTAGATAAAAACTTGACAATATAAACGTACTCATAAAACAAATATTAGTTATACTAAATTATATTTACCTATCTCATGACAAAAAAATGTATAATCAAAAAATTTAACACAACAATGTTCTTTTGTACTACACACTAGAAAAGTATACAAAAAAATGAATCAATCGCCGGAAAAATTAAGCGACAGGTTTATTACTTTTATAAACAATCTAAAATACTACTTTTTAAATAATTAAAAATATGATCTAAGAATGGTCAGGGATTTGTCACTTTATTCACTGTGTTTAGAATGTTAATTTTATGACTAAAACCATATTGGAAAATTTGTATACCTAACATATGTATAAAAAAACTACTTAAGCAAACCGTTTACTACACTGACCAGCAAAATTAATGCGCAACCACAAATTTGCCACAACTTTGATATATTCCATTCAATCTTTTTAAATTTAAAATTAATTTCAATCTTAGTTTAATCGGTAATGTGTCATACTTTTTTGATTATTTTACAGGAGAAGGTAAATATTATTTACGTAATTACTTTAAACAAGAAAAACTTTTAAACGGTTTATTATCGCATGATAATATTTGCTTCGTGGCACCAACCAACCCATTGTTATTAAATGACGTTAAATAAATTTTATAATAAAAATAAATACATTTTTCTGTTAAAAAATTATGTCTAGTAGGTAACCTAAGGTTTTACCTTATGTACTATTTAAAACAAAGCAAAAAATAACGTCCTACTAAACAATCACAGTTGTCTAAAAAATTGCGTATTTATAAACCATTTTGCCATAAAATACGTTAATAAAAAATATTAATTAGGTAAATAATTTAAAAAGAATCTAACGATTTCATTAAGGTGTTATGGCTGAAGTACTGTTTATATTGTAGTTTTACCTTCCAGCACATGCGCCGGACTGACGGTCCGCAGGTTCTATTTACCACGATTTTTAAGAGCAGCATGAGCTGTTCGTCCCATAACCCCAGCAGGCGAACTCTGTAATTCAATAGAGATAGAAATAGACAAGAAATAAGTTGGAAATATTCTTTCTTTCTATCACTAATTGGTACTCCATATCATTTTCTTTAAGTGACTGTTAAATTTCGGTAACGAAAATATAGTATACTATTCAACATGAAAACATAGGTTGCTTTGTGGAAACATGCACAATCTATAAAAAGATTCACCGATAGTAGCAATTTTTTTTATTATCAAAACCTTAAAACCCCGTTTTTTTACGTTTTGTTCATCTTGATATAGTTTCTTTTTTAGAGAAGATATTAAGATTTACGCTAGGACATGTTTTTACATTTAGTCTTATGTAAAATAGAGGTGATGCGATACTTTTTTGATTGCAATGTAGCTATGGGAATTTCAAGTAGCCCTTTTTGAAAATTTTATTAAGAAATGTAAAATTTCGTAGGAAATATACAGGCAAATTAGTGGTACATTTTAAAGGAAAATCCAAAAAGCTGTTCAGGTTATTTTCCAAAATAGAAACTTCGTTGAAAAATCTAAATATTTTAAAGAAATTTGAGGAAATTTTGAAGATGAATCAAAAACGCAAAAAAAATAGAAATGCTCTATTTTAAAGTGTAATGTCTAAATATATTTAAAAATATGTGTACAAATTTTCGATTAAAATACATTTTAAACACTGATCGAGTTTAGGAAAAAAAAGTTTTTTTTGTTTCTTAAAAGTTGTTCTCTTTTACAAAATGCATACAAATTGAGTCCATTTTTTTCTATGGTGGTACAGGTTCGTCTGCAGGATTACTATTCTGTAGTTTGTTGATAAAAGTGTAGTAATTTCCATTTTAGTGCCTTTTGCAGACTGAGAGTCCGCAGGATGTATGTGTGCACTATGAATTCAAATACTCTTGGAGCGTTTATGTTGAAGTTTTTAATTTGTTTTTTCTAAGTTTATCACATAAATATTTATTATTTTAAGGGATGTGGTGTTATCACCAAAAAACAGGCCAATTGACAATAATAATGAATGAAAGAATGTTTAAAAGAAAACGACTCCAAAGAAACTGTTATGCAATATGACGATAAGTCATGAAGACGAAGAAGATAATCTAGAAACTAGTGATCACAATAATCATACTGAGCAGGATTTTTCGGGCGACGACGACGCAGAAGATTCTTCAGAACCTTTATTTCTTGAAAAAAATAATACGTTTAAATGAAGCCAAAACAAAATAGAAGGACCAGATCAGAGACCATCATAAAACATTTTCCAGAAGCCAACGAATTAACACTATCTTAAATCCATACTGGATATTTGGAAATATTCTCTTTAATTAGATATGCCTTGTATGATAGGTAAATACACAAATAAACATATTGAGAGTGCCAAAAGCAACTATTAAAGAGACAGAGATGCTAAGGCAACAGATACTGCGGAAGTTCAAGTTTTTATTGGGTTACTTTATATAGCTGGAATATAAAATCCGGTCTACTGAATCTGGAAGAATTATCGAATATTTAAGAAAGGTGTTTTTCGTTTTTTGTCTTCGATTAAAACAAAAAAAGTAATCAAGGCCGTAGCCAGTGGGGGAGGTCAGGGGTCAGAACCCCCCAAATTTTAACAAAAGAAAAAAACTATGAATACAAAGAAGTACTACCACAGATTTCTTAATATTATAATATTAAGAAATCTGTGGTACTACTATAGTGAATAATTTTGGTAATGCTAGGTTTTGAGGCGGAAAACAAAACATTGAGTACAAACGCGTGCGGGCAGCGATGTTCAGTTTTAGTTTGAGAGTATCGTAGGTTGCAGCGCAAGGATCGCGGTTTTACAATCTGAGTTGCAGTATCTTTTAATATTATACAGGGTAATCCAACGAAAAGCTTGCATCCCTATTTGTGACTCTCCTGGTATATTTAAAAAAAAAGTTTCGGACACGTCAATTTTGATTTTTAGGGGGACGTCTCTTCATCTATAGCCGTACAATACAAGGTTGGTCCAAAAAGAAGTTATTGCGTTGTACTTTAGATTTTTAAATGGAAACCCCTTTTTTTTTGGATTCCCCAAAAACTTTATAACTTTGTTAATAAAGTTTGTACCTATCTTCAATCGTTGTAAAGCTATTTACACATTATAATAAATTTCCAGAAAAAGTATAATAAGGAATATATCGTAAAAATATTAATCAATTAGTTTCCATAGTAACAAGACTTTAAAATTAAAAACAACCCTCCTAGAATAAAAAAAAAAACAAAAGCTCAGTCATACGCAAATTAAAGGTAAAGTAAAAATTAATTTTCTATTAAGTAGGTGGCAATAAATGCTGAAAGTGTTGTCCTCCATGGAACAATAAATATTTTTTTCATATGTATTTCTCAAATTTTCAAGCATGTATGAAATTATTTTTCTACGTTCAGCCGTAATCCGCTCCCGAAGATCTTAAATAGAAGCTAACTTCGTACTAAAATCTTTACTTTTCAAATATCCCCAAAGAAAGTAATCTAAAGAACTTGAGTCCGGAGATCTCGGCGATCACTCAATGGGGCCTCGTCTGCCGATCCATTGATTCGGGAAATGCGTGTCCAAAAACTATCGTACTGAAGCCACGTAGTGCGGTGGTGCTCCATCTTGTTGGAAATAAATATCATTTTCATTAAAATTAACGCTATTTTCTATTATTTCGGTAATTCGTGGTTCTATTGTATTTTCTAACATGTCCAAGTACGTCTTGCCCGTCCTACAATATGATTTACGAAAATGCCGGCCCACACATTTATTTTTTCAGGAGATTTCGGTTGTACCTCTCGAAACAGATGTGGATTTGTACCATGTAAATAGACCGTACACTCATCCGAGAAATAAATATTAAATTACATGATTGCATTGTTGATTAAAAGTTGGGACACAATCGTCTTCATAAAGCTCATGGACAAGTTTTATCTTATACGGGTGAAATTAATTGTCTTTCAAAATTCTCTGTGCTGTTAAGCATGTAAATCCTAAAGAAGTAGCCAGTCCAGTGCCTTGGGTGTCGTCAAGTGCTACGTGTTCCATCACTGATAATTCTGCGACTTCATTTCTAACTGGTCGATTTTTTAATGGCGATTACGGCGAATATTAGATGAAGATCAGTTTCTCAAATTTTCTCATTAATTAGCCACATACTCATGGTTAATATTTTTGTCTGAATGTAATGCATTAAAAAACCGGACGAGTAGCTTTTGTAATGCCCCCATTTTAATAATGAGTCTTATGATTTTTACCCCTTCTTGAACTGAATAAATTATTGTTTAATATTTATCAGAACTAGGTAAGTTTACAATTTGAAATCAAAGACAAAGTTTTCCTATGACATATGATGACACTGATGCTATATGTTTTCTTGATGGTATCCATGATTATTATTTTTTAGCCATGCATATGATTATTTTAAGTAAAAAAATTTAAATAAACTTAAATAACATTACAACGATTAAAGATAGGTATAAACTTTATTAACAAAAGTTACTAAAAACGTCATAGAGAATCCAAAATTTTTAAAAAATTGGGGTTTCAATTTAAAAATCTTAAGTGTAATGCAATATCTTATTTTTGGACCACCCTGTATTGTACGGCTATAGATAAAAATGCTCCCCCATAGAAATCAAAATTGACGTGTCCGAGCGTTTTCCCAAAATATACCAGGAGTCACAAATAAGGGTGCGACCTTTTCGTTGGGCCACCCTGTATGTAGTACCCCGAAAAGATCACCCAATTTTGCAGAGTCGATACCCCTGACACAAAAGGCTAACCCCCCCCCAAAATTATTCCTGGCTACGGCTTTGATTAACATAGTATGAGTTTTTTAAATATGTTTTCGTGCAAATGACAAAAATTTAAAGGAATATGTCGTAAAATGGAATTAAACAATTAATTATTATTTTTTTTAAAAAACTATAAGAGGCAGCCAAAAAAAAAAGCTTCTGATTCATGTTTAACAATCGAAAAGTAAAAATGTGCAAAAAAATAGCGAAAAAAACGCATTTTCCAGTATCCGCATAACTACTAATATTGATTTTTTTGCCTTTTAAAACTTGAATACCGTGCGCGAAATTAACTTTTTTAAAGTTGCAATATCTCCGCAGATCCAAAGTGGTTAGTTCTGGATTTCGCTCCCGAATCCCATGGTAAACATTTTTAACCATTATTCGTTCTTTTAACGTTAACTGAGTTTTTTTTTTTTAGGCGGATAACCGATTAAATGTTGGAATATTCATAGTTTACAGAATTAAAAGCACTTAACAACATTAAATCTTTATATACAATTATATACACTAAATAAGATAAACTATTATAAAATTGGCACAAAACAATATCTATATACTACAATTATTAGAAATTTATAATATTTAGAAAATACCCTGTATAGCAATTAAAATTTAAACTTACAAAATCTGTCCATAATCAATAATAACTAAATAAAATCATCGAACAGCACGAAAACCCTGTCGATACCCTTATTTTAAAATCTCTTCAAGTTGTAAACTAAGGAATGTTTTCCACTTTTATTGTCTTCCCAATAACAATGATTTCAATAATTTTTTGGTCTATTTTAAAGGCGCGTTGGTTGGTGATTTATTTTTTGCGAATTAGGGACAACGTGGAAAAGGGAAACCTTTGGCCGGTTCACTGTTTTTGAGCGGAAAAATATCACAGGCTTAAAAATCATTTACTAGTAGTGGTAGATTTTTATTCAAGCCACTTGCCGGTTGGGGGCCGGTATTAAATGAGTCACTAAGAAATTTTTGGACTTTAGGTATAAGTTTTGTTAAAACCCTTTAGCCGTTTTAAAGATACAGAGAGTTTTTTTACGGAAACCTTAAAAATACCCTCCCCACCACTTTTTTTTAGAGATACAGAAAAAAATTGTTAAACAAAAAAGGTTCAAATTATCCTCGACTTTAAAGACCAGTTATTTTTTTGTTATGTCAATATAGCAAAATTCACAGAAACATCACTTTTTTAAATTCAAGATTGCAGTTAAGCCCCCTAGCAGCCATTTCAGAAACTTGAAAATACTTTCCAGCTATTTCTCTTGACCAATTTTACTAAAAATATTTTTCCCCAACGATGTGCTATAAACATTTTCTGAGATACAGCCGGCGTCCTTTCTTATTTGGACACCCGGTACACAATTTGATTGTTAATATTTTGCTTAACAGATGATACAAAATTCGGTTTTTTAATGGGGTAAAAGATATTTTTATTAACCATATATTTCAATTTTATTTAATTCTTAAGAAAAGCCGTTTTACGAGTGAACTACCTTAAGGATTAAAGTAGTATTAAAGAATTTAAACTTAGTAAAATAGATATTTTGCTGCCGATTTTAATATACCGATGATAAATATCGGTCGGCCCATCCTTTAAAAATTCAAATTAATCAAACCCATCCAAACCAACTCCGGCGCTACCAATATAATAAAATGCTCCCACCCGCCGTAACAACTTTCTTGGACTATAAACGTTCCGCCTCACTGATTTTAAATGAGCTTAATTGCTCATTTTTTTTTTCTAGATAATTGTATTTAAAAATTACACACATACACAAGAATGTCACAAATTATAAAATTACATAACCCCTTTGTAAAACGGAAAAATACATTATTGTCACGTAATTCAACCTGCGATGACACAATTATCGCGCGTCCTGACTATGGTACAATTTCAAATTTTAATTTAATTTTTATTTTTTTTAATGGAAACAGGGAGAAATCTACCCAAATATCTATTGCATTAAAATTGCATTTGAAGAAATTAATCTATACTACTTTTTTATAAAAATTGCAAACAGCTAGAAATAATGTATCAAACATTGCTGCACACACGAAAAAATTCGTTAAATGGGTATATAAACCACCGTGAGCAGGCCCGGGCATGTTTCTGATTACATGATTAATTTTTTGAACAGTTTGAAACTTGAATTTAATTCCTTAACTCTGCTAAAGTACGTGGAAAATTGGAAATCTACGGAGGCCCAAACTGTCCCAACATGTTCTATGGGGGACAGATCGGAAGAACGTGGAGGCGAAGGAAAAATATTAACCCTTATGTTGCCCCTTGATAAGCCATAGTTACACAAGCTTTGTGGTTGGCATTATCCTGCTGAAGTAAAGCGTTACCAAACGCTGGACGTAAAGGTAAGGCAGTTGGTTCTAACACTGTCTCTATGTAACGCACTGCGGTAATGGATTCTTGGATGAACACTAGAGGAGACCTACAGCCAATGCATATCGCTATCCATATTATAACACCTAGAGTGCGAGCGACATGTCGCTCAACCGAAAATGCCTTCTAACCTGTTGTCGTCCATAGTGCATCCCTAAGCCTAAGCAAAATCTGAATTTATCGGAAAACTCCACCTAAAATTCCACTCTTCATTCCGGTGAAGTCGTTCGCGACACCATTTAAGTCTTTGGCGTCGATGTTGCGCTGTCAGTGGTTGTACAAGATGTGGGCGATAGCAATGCAGCCCAAATGATTGAATTCGACAATAAATTTATGACATGGACAAAAGTCACCCAACTAAGCGACTTATTTCCAAGAAGTCGAGAACTGCCGAATCGATTTCTAAAACTTAAGTGTCTTAAGTAGCGGTCTTGGCGTGTATTCGTATTTCTTCTTCGCCTAGACCCACGAAGGACTTCTCTGCCACTCTGCCTTTCTGGATCCACGATCTGCAACTTCGTAACACCGTTGACACATGGTCAGCAGTTTCTCGGAACCAAAGGCCAGCTTAACAGTACACAGTACCAATACCAAACTGTTCTGGAGTCCGTGGTTTTGAGTCAAAATCAGGCCCATAACAAACCAAACAACAACAAAAAATAAAAATAGGCTAAATAAAAAAATCTACATTTTTTGCTCGGCTGCCTTCAAATTATCATCATTTGTATTGTTACTAAAATTAAATATGTACATTAGGGTGGGCCGAAAAACTGAAGACTCGAATTTCAAAACGCAATACCCGGCAAAATGTGCCTTTTTATTTACCTAATTTGGAAAAAAAATTCAATTAAATTGAAGGACATCTTGTGCCCTCTACATTACTATTAATTAAACAAAAATATCATATTTTTTCACATTTCTATAGTATATTAAATTATTAATAATTATTATTATTATTATTATTATAAACATTTTATATAATTATTATAAACCTAATATAGTAATTTATTATTATATATACTCAGAAATGTTATAACATCTTGGCAACGCAGCCTAAAAAACTGTCAAATTTATCGCATTGAATCAGTTGTCTGGACCGGCTCGAACGACGCGACTTAAGATTTAAGTTAAAAATTAATTAATCTTATATTTATTGTTATTTTTTAATCGGCGTTTTGTTAAAAATGAGTGGAAAAAAGACCATAATCACTAGAAAAACAATGGAATGTCCCATTTTGGGACATCCAAGTGAACTTAACTGTAAAGTTTTGCCAACTATTAAGAATGTGTTAAAATATTTGTTTGTCAGATATGAACTCAAAGTGAAATATTCAGGAAAAGAACAAAGTTTCTCAGATATTTCAAAATGTGTTGTTTTAAAAATCCAGGAAATATGTAATACGGCAACTCCAACAGTTTCATCTGAGCGAATCAGACAGTTACTGCGAAAATATCATACAAAGTATTTCCAATTGTTAAGGTTTCCTAAAATCAGACAAAATTAAAAATATGAACTAAAAGTATTACATTTTTTGGCCAAATGCGAAACTAAACTGTTTGTTGTTTCCTCCTGCAAATGCCAACCAATTTCCTCTTGTTTCTGTGAAAAATCGCTTAAGGTACCACTGAAAGAACAAACCTTTTTGAATGATCAAAGACTAAATCGGAAAATGGCCTTAGGGCCTGTTGATGTAAAGGAAACGGAAAGAATTTAAAATTTAGAAAATAGAAAACAAAAGAAAACATACAAAATTAATAGTTTCAAGTCGCTTATTGACAAATCATCGACCTTATACACTAAAGTTAAAAACACAGGATCTAGTTCTAAAGTAGTAGGTATGAAAGATCTCTCAAACGCCATTCCCAGCACTTTATCGACCGCATCACCGCATGTTAAGTAGAAATCCACTGAAACTTCCGTCGTTAGCTAAAACTTGCGATCAGTTTGGAATCTCAGATAGGACTGCAGCAGCGATTGCAACGGCAGTTTTACAAGATGTTGGTATGGTAACAGAAGAAAATTTAACAAATGTAATTGATAAAAATAAAATTCGAAGAGCTCGTAAAAAAGCCCGTGGTTTAATAGGTAAAAAACACGATGATGCTAACCTTTATATAAAAAGCATTTATTTCGATGGACGGAAAGATAAGACACTGAAAGATGGGCAATTTCATCGCAGAACAATTTCAGAAGAGCATGTTTCCATAATAGAAGAACCTGGATCTGTTTATGTAGGACACGTGTCCCCAAAATCTGGCACAGGAAAATCCATTGCAGTAAACAACACATTTAACCCAATTGGAAAAATGCTTGGGAACTGTGAAACACGTCCCGTAATAGATTTTGTTCCGGTTGTTGGATGTTTGCCTGAAGTAAATATAGAAGAACTAAGTACAGACCAGCAATATTTGTACAAAATATGTCAGGCCGTTTCTCACGGAAACTGTCCACCGAACTTGGCCAATTCGCAATCTGGCAAACTAACGAGGTGGTTGACTAAAGCAAATCGGCTTCTTCGGCTTTACATTAGTTGTGAAAATCCTTTAGAAAATCTCATAATTCCTGTAAATTTTGTTATAAAAGTGTATGCACCGATGTGGTTTTCGATAAAAATGCACCTTTCTTGTAAGGATGGTACCCGACATGTCCTTAAAACTATCCAATAAACACGATACTGAAGCAATAATTTAAAAGAGATAATAGATCCGGTTGTACAACGTAAAGCTTACTACGCTCATCCCAAGAACATTTTATTGAGCATGATATCGGATGATCGCAAATCCATCCGAGAACTTGGTCTTAGCCGCATTTTAAAATCTAGGACTGTGGGAAATTCCGAAAATATTCGAGAATATATCGTTCCAAAATTAAACTTTAATGCTGCTGATTATGTCGAACTTATTAACTGGATGGAAGTTAACGTTACACCTTCTTCTGTCTTAGCGAATATTACTGATGACAACCTCAAATTATTTATCAAAAATGCTAATACTTTGGAGTTTCCTCGTTTTCCATGTCATACACAAGCTGTCGAGCGATGTGTAAAGCTAACAACTAAGGCATCGAACCAAAGATAATACTACTACGGATAGATGGTTCATTTAAATGGGGCGCTCTGAATCAGTTCGGAGATATCAATGCTTCCGTAAATGCGAATAAAATTAAGTCGGTAACCCCAGCGAAACGAGGTACGAGACCATGTGCGACGTTACCAATGTCTGTCGCTTGTACCTTATTCGAAATACGAAGTAGCGAAAGCGGGCGGCTAAACGGGTTGTGTATTTTCTGGTCGCGTTTCATCAGGCTAATAGTAAAGGCCTGCCGGCAACACTGTTTAACTTTCGTTCAAGGAGTTGAAATGCATAGCGCGAAAATTTCTCGATGGACATCGGCTCGCGTTAGCCAAAGTCCATTAGGGGTATCAAAAATATAGCATTGAATGGTTTATCTTATCCGTAGTAGTATTATCTTTGATCGAACTGTGTGATAGGCGAAAAAGCATGTGATGGATTTATTTGCTTAGGACTTAAATCTCGTAAAATTATGTCCCACTTTCACCATAAAGCAGAATATAAAGCGGCTTAACGTATGAAACATTTTTTCCTAGTTTATATTTAATTTGTATTTGTTTTTGCAATAAATCCGTCTTTGTTATCTTCTTACCCACTTTTTTTATTTTTGGTTACAAAATAAAACTTCTTGTAGAGGGCACAAAAACTTCAAAAATAGAAAAAATAAATTACACGTATTTTTTGTTTTAATGCAATACAGCTTTTTCCCCCTATTGGATTAAAAAAATATTAAATAAAAAAAACACCCTATATGAGATCGGCCCACCCTAATGTACATCACTTCTGGTTAAATTTGATACATTATTTCTAGATGTTGCAATTTTTATAATAAGTAGTATATTTTATGAACTGTGGAAGGTATTAGCGGCGATCGTCTACTAAACTTCTGTTTTTTGGGTTGTTAGGCCATCGTCGAGATTTCGTGGTCCTGGCGTTTCGCCAGCACGAGTGGTTGGCATCTTCAGATGATATGCTTCCCCGTTGACTACTTTCGTAGCACTGTATTTAGGTTTGTGGCATGTTTACAAATAATTGAGTAAAATAAATAGTGGATGACAAATCTATAAACCAATGAGACAGCTAGGGTACATAAGCTTTAGCACTAAAAAAAATCAAAACAGTGCGTTTCTAAGAAAAAATATTAATTTAATTTAAAAAATGGCGCTGTGTCACTGAGAAAGAAGTTTGACGTAATTACAAGCAAATTTAGGAGTCTGCGAAAGCTACCTATTAACGACTTAATCTAGACTAGAGGTTTCAATGTTATGATATAATACACATAAAACATATTTTCATACCACTTGATTTTATTTATTACTTACACCTTGATTTGACATTCAATTTTAAATTGACGTTTCAGTTAGCATTGCTAAATATACAGGGTGTCCAGTATATACTTGTACAAAATTTTATCACATACTCCGGACATTAAACTGTTTAGATTTAGGCCAACTTAGTTATATCTAAAATTGCTTCGTTATAGAGGCAAATTTTTTTAAAAATATTCAGTTATATAATTTTTTTAAAACGAATTTTTTTAATGGTTTATGGTCAACACTATAAAATGACATTTTTAAGTTATAAAATTATCAGCTGTAAAAAAGTTTAAAGTTTATTAAGGTAACATCACACTCTTATATCTCTTTTAGTTTTCCAAATAATACACCGGTTCATTTTATATGGGACAACCTGTACAAAATACAGTACCTAATTTCCCCTAAAATAAATCGAGCGAAGAGGTAAGAAGAAATAACTCATATGGGAGTCGAATTGAAAAAGTCTTCAGCTGTAAGCAGTAAATAGGTAGCGCTAGCATAGGCAAAGGGTATGATATGAAAATAGCAGTTGTTGACAAATTGAAGTTTGCCGAGTTAGAAAATTAAGTAAATATGACCTAAAATGAATGAATGCTGTCAAAAAACCTAAAGGTCTGTAAATAGGGTGTGTTTACTTGTAAAACATTTTTTAAACAATTATATCATTAAAAAAATTATTATTTTAAACAGCCTGAATCATAATTAAATAAAATAAATATTGAATATGCACCTGTAAGATGTTATTCCACCTAAATTCTCCTTCAAATCACCCAAATTTTTACAACCTGGAACTTAAAACTTCCTTATTATTGTTTAAAATTATAAAATTTCTATAAACCACAGCAAGAACTTTTAACATATATGAAAACTAAACCAAAACACAGGAAAACACAAAAAAATCGCCTCGGACTGCCAGGTGGAAAATTTACCCTGTTGATACTGTAGCGCCACCAATTTAACTCATTTTGCCGGACAGTTTTTTTATGTTTTTTTTAATTCAAATGTATTTACTAAAACATTTTGGAAAGTTTTTTGAATAATTTCCCAAATTATGGTTAGCAAACGTTGCCGTTGTTCTGATTAGAAAAACAAAATCTCTTTGCACCATTTTATTTAGGTATCAATCACACTTTGTTAACCAGTGACACAATTTCACGCATCATATCACTTTATCGATGGATGACACACCAGACCTACTGTGACCTATTTTTACTTGTATACGCTCCAGTACATATTATAAATGGCTTGGGCTTAAGGTTCATCTTAAATAAAAATACCATATACCAAAGAGTTTAAATTTAAACAATAGAGATACGGCATGGGACACCTTAATTATTGGTTCTTTTTTAAACGCGTCTCACTTTTTTTTCAATACATTTTATAAAAAGCATTTTGTATTTATTTTTACTTACAAGATAGTTAATTTGGTAATTGTTATGAGAAATTTGCTATTTAAATTCAAAAATGGAACTAGGTAACAATAAGTATTTGAAATGCTATAAAACCAAAATTCAAATTCTGTCAAAGTCTAGCGTTTACCATTTTTACTACTTATTCTTAAAACATATTAATTATTAAAATAAAAAAAACAGTTCTTTATTTCTATATAATAAATAAGTTATGTTTATTATAGCCATTATTTTTACAGCAAGCCTGGAAGCACCAATTTTTAAGACTTGTCGTATAAATAATATAATTTTCCGTGCTTATGGGGTTAATTTCTTGAATAATTTTGTTTCTTAAGTCTTAAACGTTCTTCCTTCGATTACGAAATACTACAGTTTTTACATTTTTCCATAAAAACATGCTTATTATTATAATATCAAATATTTGGTTATGGATACATGTTTTTTATACGGGGAAAACCACAATGTTTTCTATTTCTCTCAATCGATTTTTGTTATATTATATTATATTTTGTTGTATTTTGGGATGCCTTATGCATATAAAAAAGAATCAAGAAGCAAAGAAAACACTATTATATATATTATAACAGGAAAACATTTTTGCATCTGAACACTTAGGGATCATATTCCAGAATATTAATAGGGTATTTTCACTCAATTGATATTGATAATGTTGTGTGTAAAAATTAAAAGTAGAAACACAATTGCAAAACCTGCTAAAAACCCGAAAAATAAAACCCCCTTATTTTCTTTTAAGGTTTAATTATCATTGAAATTTAAATCCCCCGCCCCCCCCAACCAATCAAATTAAATGGATGCCAAGTTGTTTAGGAACTATGATTTTGACAATCGTTCTTTTTAACGAAATCCCAAATGCAAAGTTTTTTAGACTTTACACAAAAACACAGCCAGACAACCTAAATAGTTTCAATAGGAAAAAAAACAAAAAAACACATCAAAAGGGTTTTTCACAAAAATAATAGGCATGTCCGGGCATTTTTCAAACCTACGCAAACCAGGCTTTTTTTTCCCTATCGTCTTGTTTTTAAAAAGAAAAGAATATTTTTGAAGATCCAAACTCGGCCGGCTTTTTTTCGAAATAAAACAAAAAATTTTTTTCATTTTAAAAAAAATAACAAAATTTTACCAAAAAGGGTTAAATTAATGAAAGTTTGGGATAATAATAACTATAAAAAAATTTGGGAAAATTTTTGGAAAGAAAACCCTATTTAAAAATTAGAAATTATTAATAAATATTAGAGGTTACAGGTTATACGGGTTAAAGGGTATAAATTAAAGGAGGCCATTTTTAATTTGTGAAAAGAAAATAGGTTATGTTTACGTCCCCAAAAATTTTCCCTTTTTCCCAGAAGGAAATTTATTTTATTAATTTTTAAAAATAAAATATTCCTTTAAAAGGGCTTTGAAAATTACTTTTAAACTGTAATTTAATATTTTAAAAAATTAAAATTTTTACTATTTAAACAAAAAAACAGGAAACTTACTCAAAAAATAAAATTACATTTAAATTGATTATGTAGGCAAAAATGGGATCGAGCACTCCTTTTTTTTTTTGTTTACGATTCCCCCCTTAAATAAGCAATGTTGTCAGATGTTTTCTAATGATTTGTTATTTTGCAGGTTGTTTTTTTTTTTTATTTTCCAAAAAAAGTTTTTTTTAAAAGAAAAAATAGCCGAATAACAAACGAACTTCCAACTATTACCCAGTTAGAACCCGGTTAGTTGTCGTTTGGTTTTCCTCGTTAAATTTAAATTTTCTTTATCATAAATGGCCCTCGAACAAAAAAAAATAAAAACAATTTTTCGATTTTTTTAGGGAAAAAAAGGGGGACCTACTTCCAAATAATTATCTTCGTAATTTTTTTTTTTAACAATCAAAAGAACAAATGAAAGTATTGTTCTTTTGCTTGTGTTTAGAAAAGTTCAAAATTAAACGACATTCAGAAATAACAAAATGTAACATTTTATTTAGTTTCCTTATATTATTGTCGAAAAGTCGATCAATTGTCTTTTTGATATACTTTATTTTTATTAGTTTACAATAATTTTCCGTCAACCATGAAAAAAGTAATTTTTTAAATTTTTGAGAAAGAAAATGCGAACTTAGTTTTTTTTAATATAAATATTAAAAAAAAAGGGGGGAAATATTGTAGAACTTTTGTTTCCCTTTACCCTTAAATATTTATAAAGAACTAAAGGGTTTTTTTTTCAAAAATATTACCGAGCCTGTTTTAGGGCATACGGAGTAAAATTGTGCAGTTTTCATAATTTTTTTCTTTAATTTTCAAGTTTGTATTTGAAAAAGCCCCATATTTTTTGATGTAATAATGCAAAAAAAAATTTTTAAAAAGAAATCTAGAAAACCACTTGACCTTTTTTTCGTTTTTTAACAGGAAATTTCAATACTTATGTGAATTTTCAAACCAAATTTCAAACCTTTTTTAAAAAAGATAACGAAGTTGGAAAGAGAGAAAATAGCTGAAATTTTGGTTATATGCATTGGGGGTCAGGGTTTATACAATCTATAAAAAATGTGTAGAGGTTTTAGCAAAAAAAAAATTTTAAAATTTAAGGATTGTGCTTTTTTTATACTGTCCTAACATTCTTTTAAAAACCCAAATGAAAATAAAATGCTATCGATTGATTGATAGCGATAGTAACCCATTTTTTTTGGTTTGGGTTTTGTGGGTATGGATTCAAAATATCAGACCATAATAATATACATAGGGTAGGGCAACGGGAAAATTGATGCATTACTATAAACATAAAACCGCCCAGCCCCGTTAAATTTAAATGATTAAATAAGAATTTTTTGCCTTTTAGTTTTTTGTGGGAACCAACTATTTAGGACAATTTTAATTTATTTGACAATCCCCTTTTAAGTATAAACATGGAAAACAAAAAAATAAATTAAAAATCGGTTATGTTTTTGGGTTTTTTATCACAACATACATTTTCCATATTTAATTCATTAAAAAAAAGGTTTTTTTTGTAATTTAAAGTTAAAGATATGACTGGGCCCGGGCTTCCGGAATAATTGATTACAAAATCAAAATCCAACCAATTTTTTTTTTAGGTAATTTTT
>JAHBCN010008881.1:0-37085 GCA_019359885.1 Listronotus oregonensis | reverse complement strand
GTGACAAAGGGGAAAAAAACAGCCTATCATACCCGGAAGAATGAAGCATTGAATTACGAAAGAGAGGCATTATTTGGGCAACCGGAAATGAGCCCACAGAAATATATCAACCAACCAGTGTCGGGGTTCTACAAACTTGTAGAAGAAAAAAAAGATAATGGGAGATAAGGCACAAAAAGCCCATGAGGCTGCGCTGCCTCCGGTAGTGAATCAAGATGGCTCCCAGGGAAGAAGAAGAAGAAGGGTACCTATAAATACTTTATAGGCAACAGTTTATCTAAATATAGAAAAAAAATTATACACAATAACAATGTAGTATTTCCACGGAAAAGGTGTTGAAGAGAAAAAACTTTTTTATTTTTGATTTTATCGAAAAAAGCTACTCTTGATAAAAAGTTTTGCTACTTCAAAAGGGGTAAATTGGGAATTTGAAACATTTAACATATTTTATACGCGGTGTTCAAAAAATTTAAAAAAAATTTAAAAAGGTGCGAGAAAAATTGCATTTATTTAAAAAAGATATGGAAATAAGTTACTAGGAAAAGTTGTTAAAAATTTAAAAAAGGTAGTTTTTAATCCCAAATTTTTCCGAAAAAATCGGCCTATTTTTATTTTTTGTGATTAAATTTTTTTTAATATAAATTTTAAAATTTTTTTAATATCAATTTATTATCTTTTTGCTTTTAAAGAAAGCTTTTTAAAGCGCCCGATTCTGCAGCTAATGAATTAAAAAAAAGCGAAGTGTCAAAAAAGGCTTGTCATATAAAGCCAAATTTTAAAAAATTTGGAATTAGTTAATTAAAAAAAAAATTTTAATCACAAATAAAAAAAAAGGGGGCCCTTTTTTTTTTTTCAAAAAATTGGTTTAAACTACCTTTTACTTTAAAACCCAATTTTTTCTAGTAACTTATTTCCTATCTTTGCAAATAAATGCACTTTATCTTTACCTTTTTTAAAATTTTTTCAATTTTCGCCCCAAAAATATGTTAAATGTTTCTATCCCATTCATATTTTAAAAGGTAGCAACATTTTTTATCAAGAGTAGCTTTTTTCAAAAAAATTAAAAAAAAAAAGAAGTTTTTCCTATTAAACCTTTTCCTGGAACACCTCTTCCACGGAAAAGGTGTTGAATAGTAAAAAACTTCTTTATTTTTAATTTTATAAAAAAAGCTACTTTTAAAAAAAAATTTGCTACTTTTTAAATAAGATTGGGATAAAAACATTTAACAAATTTTTACGCGGTGTTTAGAAAATTGAAAAAAATTTTAAATTTCAAGAGTCAAGTGCATTTTTTTAAAGAAGATTGGAATTAATTCGGGAAAAAAGTTGTTCAAAAAAAAAGTGTTCCTTCCATTTTTCCAAAAATCCCTTTTTATTTCTGTGATAAAAATTATTTTAATATTAATTATCTAATTAAATTAACAACTCATTATTGTACTAGTAGGCGTTGATAGTGACAACTTTATTGACACTTCGCTTTTATAATTCATTAGAACAGTAATAACTTTAAAGTACTTTAGCAAAACATTTGATAAAATTAATTTAAAAATTTAAATTGATATTAAAATAAATTTAATCACAAATAAATAAAAGTAGGCCGATTTTTTTCGAAAATTGGTTTAGAACTATCTTTTAATTTTAAACAACTTTTTCTAGTAATTATTTCCATATCTTCTCAAATAAATGCTTTACCCCATTTTAAGTTTTTTCAATTTTCTGAACACCCTAAAAATTTTAAATGTTTCTATCCCAATCTGACTCTAAGAAGCAGAAAAATTTTTTATCAGGAGTAGCTTTTTTCGATAAAATCAAAAATAAAAAAGTATTTTCTCTTCAACACCTTTTCCGTGGACATACTGTATAACTCTACGAAAAAAAAAATCACTGACATACAAACATTTTGTACTTTATTATTTCTAATATGTATTGCTCGATGTGCAAAAAAATTAAATAACTAGCATACAAACATTTGTACTTTTATCGTTTCTGATAGGTTTGTGTTGTTTGATGTCGTGTATGAAACTAATACTGAATACTGCTCTGTTTATGGCGCTGCTGCAAGGCAGTTTGCCAGTGTATGAAACTAAATTAAAATAATACACATATAAATAATTAACGATTTTTGTTTACAATTTAAACATATCAAACAATCTTTAAAAAACGGTAGGTTAGTTGTTGACAATTTAAATCTACATTACCCTAATTTCAGTAGCGCCTGTGGCCAAATAAATAATTAAGAAAAGGGTGGTCAAAATGAAACTATAAAGACGTTTTTACACTTAGAAACATATTTGAGTAGAATTTGTCCTGCTACAGTTTTTCTTGCATGCTCAATTTTTATACTTTGAAATTTATTACTGAAATGTGTTTTAAGAAAAGGTTTACCAACTTACTGAAATTTGTAAACAATTTATTTAATTATTTTATAAAATTCTAAAGTTTAAAATAAATGAACATATTAATATGAATTTTTCAATTGATATTTATTAATATATTTTAATCAATGCCCAACGGTCTTCTAGGTTAAGTTAATTGTATAGTGTCAATGTATTTTACAGGTAAGTACCTTAAGAATTACTGAAATAATCACCAAGATAGCTAGGTTGCTGCAAGAACATTCGCGTCTGCCGCAAAATTAATTTCACGCGAGAAATCTTTTAAACTGTAACAACAGCATAAGAGGTAGGAGACGAACAATAAAAAAAAAATATATTCTGTTCAGATAAGGCAAAACGTGACATTTCTTAACCCAGAATTTTTTTAAAATAGTTATTTTTTTCCCAGATGATAAGACTAAGAACTACTTTTTAAATTTCATATATGAGTGACAGTTTATTATTTGTGAAATGGAACAAGTTTATTGTTATTTTATGTAAACCAAGAAGAAAGATTTTAATCGATTTTATGAAGCATGCATGGGTACTTGTAACGAAACCAAAAAAATAGAACACTTTTATTTGTAAGAAAAGCATACGGTGAATATTAATACATATGTAATTCTAAGGTGGTAATATAATTCCTCTGTGTAAGTTACATGCATCCCTTTACACTTCATCTAGAACAGGGGTCTTCAAACTTTCCAGCCTTAGGGATATGTTCTCCGTATGTTCCGAGGGCCAAAACCTATTATCATTGTTGCCGGTGGTAAGAAGTGAAATAGTCCACTGATGAAAAAAAAGGCCGAAAAAGTACACAACGTTTAAAAAAGGCTGCAAATCGGACAAAAAGTCCGCAAAACGGCAACACTGCATATTATTAATTTTCCTGTCATTATCTGTAATTTCTGATTAGTCGTAGAGTACGAGCCATGAGGAGTAACGTGACGACATCTGGTGGACACAAGCGGAAATAGGTGTACCTTCTTCCTAACAGATGGCCTAATAGCACTCAGAATAATCTCGTTGGTTCAAAATTTCTTTCTTCCACTCACTTCTAGGTGGCAGTAATTGGAATATATAAGAAGGCTAGTGGCCAACCACAAGTCAGTTCCTATGACACTGTTGTTAAATAAAATATTGCATACCTCCTTAAAACGTGTTTGTACCTGTTTAAGTTTGACATCTTTATAACAGTATTTTGATTTTTTTGCTTTTGTGTGTGAATTAGTAGTATGAAAAAGGAGCGAAAAATTGATAGTGAATGCAAAAAAATTCAAAGATCAGTGGAACATTCAGTATTTCGTAATTGAGTCCAGTAACAAGGCGCTATGTTTGATTTGCAATGAAAGCATAGCCGTTCTCAAAATATAACATTAAACGTCATTTGAAACAAAACATTTTCAAAATTACTCAAAATATACAGGAAGTTTGCGGACGAAAAATTCGAAGCTATGCAGCGCGGATTGAAATCGCAGCAATCTTCATTTCAAACAAAAAATGAACAAGAGGCTGCAACTCGTCCAGCTTTCGTGTGGCTCTTGAAATTGCAAAACGTGGAAAACCATTCACCGTGGAAAAGATCAAAGAATACATAATTGCAGTAGCCGAAGAAAAATGTGCCCTGAAAAGGTAAATTTATTAAAAACTGTCAGTATGTCAGCAAACACTTGGCCGAAGGGTGAAAACATCGCTGAAAATATATTTCTCAACTGTTCGACAAAAATGGACATTTTGAGTGGTTTTCTTTGGCCTTGGATGAGTCAACGGATGTGTCAGATACTGCTCAGGTGTTGATTTATATTCGAGGAGTAGATAAAAGCTATGAAGTGCACGAAGAACTTCTTGATATGTATATGTATTCATGGCACAACTACTGGTACAGATATTTTGAAAGGAGTTGAAATGGCCATTAATCAAAAGAACCTTCGATGGAAAAACTTGAAATGTATTACAACTGATGCAGGCAAAAACATGAGTGGGAAAGATAAAGGAGTGGTCGCTCTTGTGTCAAAGGCTGTAGAAAATGACGGTGGTTCAAAACCATTAGTCTTACATTGTATCATTCATCAACAGTCTTTGTGCGGAAAATGTTTGGATATGTCTGACGTTCTGAAACCAGTCATATCAACTGTTAATTTTATCAGATCTTTTGGGCTGAATCACCGACAATTCCGACAATTCATTGAAGAGATTGGAGAAACTGACTTACCTTATCATACTGCCGTACGCTGGCTTAGTTGTGGGAAAATCCTCCAGCGCTTTTTTGAACTTCGAGCATTGATCGACATTTTTTTGAATGAAAAGCATCGCCCTCTTACTGAATTACAAAACAACGCATGGCTGTGGAAGTTAGCATTCTATGTTGATTTGACAAAACATGTGAACGAACTGAATTTGGGATTGCAAGGAGAAAACCAGCATCTTCCTGATTTATACACTAATATCAAATTCCGGAAGAAATTGAGACTGTTTCAATCACAACTACGAAGTAACTGTTTTTCACATTTTAAAACATGTGAAATATTCAGTCACACTACTGAGACTGAGTTTCCTATCGATTTTGCAATCGAAACTTTGAGTGCTTTGAATATAAATTTTGATACCCGTTTCTCGGACTTTGATGTCATTGCGAATCAAATTAAGATTTTTCAGAATCCTTTTGATACTGACATTGAGCCCCGGAACTTCAAATGGAAATGATTGATCTACAATGCAGTGATATAATTAAGAACAAATATCAAAACTCATCTTTGTTGGAATTTTATAAGAGTCTTCCACTGACACAATTTGATAATTTGCATAAATTTGCTCGTGGTCTGTTTTCTGTTTTTGGTACTACTTATTTGTGTGAGAAAACCTTCTCCAAATTGAAGTACACAAAAAATGTTTACAGATCGAAATTAACTGATGAGCATCTTAAATCTCTTTTAATAATTGGTACAAGTAAAATTAGTCCACAACTACAAACTATTGTCAGTGGAAAATCTCAATTACATAAATCTCATTAGTATTTCATATGTCATTATGTTTGTTATAAGTTATGTGATTATTTAAAATGTATAAAATGTTAGTTGGATTCATTTCAATAATTTGTTAGTTATTATATACTGAAGTTAAATTTTCTGCATATTATACATGTCTTTACTCATTACAATTCTGTGTTTCTTTATCCAACTTATCACAAAAACAATATAAGCCTACAAGAATGTTATGAGTTAGCGGAGTAAGCCCATGACCATATCAATGTAGATCTCATATTAATAATTATTTAACATAAAATTAGAATACTTCAGTAAACTAAATTTAATTTTCTATAAAAATTATTTGTTCTCTAAAAGGAGTTTTCAAGTATGCTAGCTCTACGCGGGCCGGACAAAATCTGTCCTCGGGCCGGATGTGGCCCTCGGGCCGTAGTTTGGAGACCCCTAATCTAGAGCAACGATCTATGATTTATATAAAATCGAAATTATATCCATTTGTAGTTACGTCCAGATAAAAAAAAAACATATACACTGTGGAGCCTCTGTATTGCGGACTGTGTAGCCTCCCGAAATTTGGAAGCTTTTGTAATTTTTAAAATTTTAAACTGTTCAAATTCTATTTCAATCTGCTCACGGCACAAACAATGGCGATCTGACCTAGAGCTGCTACTGATATTACGTATATCCGCTTTCTGTCAGTACTGTCACTCCCTGCTGACCGCGCAACTATCTTCCGCCATAGCAAACTTCCTCGTGGGCCTTCAAAAACAGAAAGGGACAGGTATAGAATTCTTCGTTCACAGCGCTTAGCCCCAGAAGAAGGGTCGTTTGGCATGAGTCTTTCCTTGATTCCCGAAGGCAAACGCAATAGATACGGCTTCTTCAACCGCCTTTCCGGAAAAATTATGTGTTTTTTAAACTGAATATAGACAATTGTCAATCAATATTAGGTTAGAAAAATTACTATCGCGTTCAGAAATAAATAGTCTGTTATGTTTTTTTATACATTTAGACATTAATGAACAAATGCAGCTGATAATTTTAAATATATTGATTATTTGAATCTGCGAATTAAGTACGTTTTGTGAGAGAGATAGCAACGGCGATGACTGTTGCTTTCTCTTTCTAATGCGACTACGTTTTCTGCGCTTTGCCTTATCCCTCCAGGTTAGTATATGCTCGAAGGTTAGGGCTAATATACTTTGAAAGATTATAAGATTTCAGAATTTGTTGTAAAGCCGATGTGCGGGTTTGTTTTTATATTTGTCGCATCGAATATTCCAAAAGCATTCTCTATATGATAAAAAGAGCTTTAAAATTTTATCCGCACTAAACTTTTAAATAATTTTTTCAAAGAGGCACATAAAAAAACAAATAAATTTAACACTCAGACTTCCTAGGTATGCAACTGACAGGTGCAACGTGTTTAGACGTTGTCTGGAATACTGGTGCGGGTGTAACGGGGTAAAAAGGTGAGAACTACTGGCACGAAAAGTAGACGGACTCTCTATTCTCGTCATTGCTATCGACCAGCACTGGACTGGCACGAAAAAATGTTTATACGGTGCCAGCGCTGGGGTGCCAGTGAGACTGGCGCCAGTAACTGGCATCTTATAAATGGGTCTTTAATGCAATAATAACAAAATCATGTTAGCCTTTTCGAAAAAAGCCTGCCAATACTCAAAATAATCGTGTATATAGGCAAACAGTGCATTAAGAAAAACTTTTTTCGATATTTTCAGAAATAATTGCACATTGAGATTTTTTTTTTAATTGAAAGCTAATGCGAATTGAGTGACTACTATTTCTTTGGTTATTTTTTTTATCGAAACAGAAATTGATGCCAAAGTCAAATATCAAATTAAGCTATTATTAAAAAGAAATTTATGTGATGCGAAATTTACTGGTCACACTGTATCTGATCTAAGCTCATATATTTTTTAAAGCTCATAATGCTTCCTACGTTATTATTTCCAGTACAGTAATCAACATACATACGATTGTTTGTTTCTTATGGAAGCATATCCTTGGTTTCGTTTTAATTTTGCGTACATCAATCGAGAGATAACAATCAGAGATTTTAAAACCATACTAATAATTTCATGCTCCAAGGACTCCACAATCCCAATGAAAACATGAAAATGTAGAACACTTTTACTTTATAAATGATTACAAGATTTCTGCGTAACTTAATTCTGGACATTATGCGTTTATATACTGAGTTGCAAAAATAGAACACAGTTACACACAATTTAATAAAATTATTAATATTTTTCTAATACGGGGTGTTTAAAAATTTAGTCCTATAAATTAAAGAAGATACTTAAAAATCCACTAGAAGCACCGATACATCTAAATAATGTTTCCTTGAAACGACAACGTAATGGACATATGGACCATTTCTGGGTAACATAGAAAAAACTTTAAAAAATATAATTTTAATATGTTAAACGTGTTGATTTTTTGTTTATGAACCACATGAACCATGAAGCTGAATTTTGTGAGATATTTTTTTTTTATTTTGGGACAGTCCACGAAGACTGATGCCCAAGTACTAACGTACCGTGGGTGTCTTAAGTGTGGTGAGAGGGAGTTTGTTCACACGGAACTTAAATATTTGGAGATTGGGAGGAGAAGAAAAAACTTCTGCAGGCAGCAGGTTCCATAGTCTTGACACTCTAGGGATGAAGAAACGAAGAAAGCGGGAAGTTCGAGGCTTCTCTAATTGAACTGTAAAAGGATGCATACAAGTTGCACCACGTGTTACTCTGTTGGGAGCTGCCTGAGAAGGAACTATACTGGCCAACTCCTCTGAGTAGCAGCCGTGAAAATACCTGTAGAAGAGCGACAGATCCCCTACAGCTCGACGGTGGGCAAGAAGGGGAAGCCTTTTTGTAAGCGTGGGCTCATTAATAAGACAAACGGCTCTTATTTGGATGGAGTCCAGAATGCTAAGTGTTGTAGGAGACGCCATTCCCCAGGCATGAGAACAATATTCTAGAGAGGGTGAAGAGCAACGATCTGGGACTCACCAAGAAACTCAAGGGACTTGTTCCAGTTGTGTAAGACAAAGAAAAGAAAATCAGCTAAGGATCTTGTGAGACGGAATATATACTGTCTATCATGTAAGATTTTGTGTTTTTCCAGATATTTTAAGGTTTGGGAATTAATGAATTTTTCCATTACTTTGTAGACAACAGAAAGAAGAAATATAGGTCTATAGTAAGAAGTGAGAGTTTTGCATCCTTTTTTGGGGACAGGTTGCACACGTGCAGCTTTCCAAATCTTCGGGAAAATGCCCGAGTCGTAAGAGATTCAAAAGAGGCGAGTTAGGATGGGGCAAGTTGGGGAGCACATTTTTTTAAGATGATTGCTGGTATGCCATCCAGCCCGGACGATTTTTTAGTATTAAGAGAAGAAAGAATACGTTTGATCTGTTTGACTTTAAAAATGATATCGGACATTTTATGAGGAACAGGGGCAACTTTTGGTAGAGGAAGATTAATAGGAGGAACAAGCGTGGAATTGGTAGCAAATTGTTTGGCAAATAGTTCGGCCCTTTAGGGTAGAAAAAGAAATTTTTTTGCTAAAGTTTTGACTAATATTTTTGGCAAAGGACCAGAAAGTTTTACTGCCATTTTGAACTATGTCTTTTTTTAAACCGACACCTTATTTGATTCTCTTAAACCACCAATAACATATATTTCTCTAAACCTTTAAATAATGGCGCAAGATTCACATTTTAAAATATTAGTGACCTTTCATTACGCGAAAGTGGCTAATAAAAAATGGACTTACATTTAATATTTCGTTTTATTAACCTCCATTAAGAGAAAAAAACGCAAAAAAATCTTAAAAGCATAGCCATTTATTCGTTCAAGTCCAAAAACACAAATTTAAATTTTTCGCGAAAATATTCCCGCCGCTTAAGAGTCAAGCGGTATTGTCACTTATCTCTAATCGGCTCTTGGTTATGGTTCCGCATATATCTTTATACTCTCGTCTATAGATACCCCGTGATCAAGACTTGACAGTGTTGACACATGAAAGACTTATCATGCAAGCATCAAATTTTGGCGACATACCGCGTTGAACATTGTTAGGACAATTAACATACCGGTTTATTTTCGCGTGAAGCGGTAACGGAGGGGAAGGTGTTCTGACGTCAGTATCTTCGTCATTACTTTGTACCCAGTATCTACCGCTATCGCCACTTGTCAGGAGGAGCGTTAATAATGGTTATGTCAAGTTTCAATTTAAAATAATGGAGGATTTGCGGCTTTTCTATTGTTTTAGTTCTTGTGTTTTTTTTGCTATGGTTTAACAACTATTTGAATTGCGGATTTTTTGGTTTATTAGTTAATTCCCAAATGGATGAATTAGTGCAATTATATTTAAATCATAAAGGAAAAAAATTACTTGTTATAGTTGACTTCGAAACAGCTAATATCTTATTAAATGAAAAATTTGGTTTATATATTATCTTTTCGACTTATTTCTTAACTCTCCAAAGACCTTACATTTAAATTTAAACCTAAAATTATATTAAACGATTAGTATGTAAGTTGACATACGTAAACCGTTTCGTTTTTGCGAGGACAGGCGGGTTAAACACGGTTAGAATGGTGGGGGAAAGAACTGCTATCAACCAGTAGTTAAAAAAGGTAAGTCGCGAGAAAATCCTTCAGGACTCAGCTAAAAAATATATTTAGGGTCTTTTTTGAGAACGACTATATAGTAAAGGACTGCTCAGTGTGCCGAATTTGTCTGCCAAGGTCAAACTCGCTGTGACGTCACTACCGGTGCTGACATAATGCGTGTCTATGTGTTATATAGCATTTTCTGCGAATTTAGAAAAAGTTTCTTAATGCAAAATAAATTGTAAGCAAAATTAGGATCTTATACATTTAAAAATATTGTCTTTACATTTAAGAAAAGGATAATATAATTTTATATTTGTAATAAATTAAATTTAAAGCGAAAAAATTAATCATAAATATGATTTTATTATTTAAACTGCCCTAAAGCATTTTATAAAATTAATTTGGAATACTTAAAAACGTGACATGAATGATTTACACACAAATTTATTTAAAAACAATAAATCACATAAGATATTTTTAATTAAATTAATTAAAAATTACTTTAAATTATTATTGATGATAATATAAATAAAAATTTAAAACCTAAACATTAAACTAGAATAAATCACCTGGCCTTACAGACGATTAAACAAGAAGCCTATTTGCTTAAACAATCGTGGTCATTTTTTGTCCTAAACCGAATCATTACACACAATTAAAAAATCGAATCGAATGTTTATTGGTCTTCTCTAGTCCTAGCTACACTGAAAGTACTTTAGTAAACACCAATTGTTCAAGAAAATCACAACAGAAACCAATAAACCCTTCAAATCACACAAGATCAAATGGCCAAATAAATGTAAACAAAACTATTTAGCACCGGTGGTGACGTTACAGCCGCTCCCTGCTACCGCTATATTTTCCAACGTATGTACAGGGTCTTTGATTATATTTACGTCGCTTCTGGAGCCTTTATTTTTGAAGATAGAAAAAAATGTTTTATATAAAAATTGTAGGCCTTTTTCCATGTTATCTTTTGAAAGTATCAGTAAAAATATATCGCATTAAAAAAATGGAAAAATTTAGCCAATTTCAACTTTTTTAAATGGAACACCCTGTATATTATGAGCTACAACGAAAGATCTATTTTTGCTGATTTCAAATATATGTACATTGATGATATTTGGGTAAACCGTTTTTGAGATATTTTAGCTTAAATAATAAATAAATTGAAAAAAAAATCATACGGATATCAAGAAAGCCACGAAAACAATAAAATTGTTATGTTGTATAAATTTATAATTTAGTTATTTTCTACATATCCTCCTTGATTTTGGATCAATTTAAACAAGACGCACAATAGCAAGTTTTTGTTCTTCTGAATAGCCCATCGATAAAAAAACAATATAAATAATTCTTAATAGTTAAAATGATAAACTTCAACTTTATACAATATGGAGACGTCATATTTATCAAACATAAATCATAACCCAAATTTGATTGTTTCCATGGCTTTCTTGATAGCAATATGAAATTTTTTGCAATTTATTTATAATTTAAGCTTAAATATCTCAAAAACGGTTCACCCAAATATCATCAATGTATATATATTTGAAATCAGAAAAAAAAGATCTTTCGTTGCAGCGCATAATATACAGGCTGTTCCATTTTAAAAAAGATGAAGTTGCCTATATTTTTCCATTTTCTTATCGAGATATTTTTTCACTGAACTTTGAAAAGATAATATGGAAAAAATCATACAATTTTTATATAAAACATTTTTTTCGATCTTTAAAAATAAAGGCTCCAGAGGCGACGTAAATATAATCAAAGACCCTGTACGTTAAATGGAACTGAGCAGTCCTTTAGTATATAGTCGTTGCTTTTTTGATACGTCCCGCATTTTTGCGTCTAAAATGAAATTGGGGAAAATAAAAAGCCGCTTTGCTAACCAGTACTAACCATGACCGACTAAAACTTAGGCCTTTTGAATTTGTCTAAATTATTTGTAGAAGTTATAAACAAAATTTTAACAGCGTATTAGAAAAAACCAGGGGAAAATATAATTACATTTCTGTCATATCAAAAATTATAAAAATTTTGTTTATAAATTCTATGTAGGGATAATTTAGACAAATTCAAAAGCCCTAAGTTCTAGTCGGTTCTGGTTAGTTCTGTTTAGCAAAGCGGCTTTTTATTTTTCTTAGTTATATATTAGACGTAAAAATGCGAAGACGTATTAGAAAAGACCCAAGATTTGCTTTTTTTACATTAAATGCATTATTTAGAAAGAGCATACTTTTTAAATAACGCGTCGAGTCTCTGTATAAAGCATGTATCATGTGTCAACACTGTCAAGAAGCTCGTGATCACGGGGTATCTCTAGACGCGAGTTATCTTTATAGCCTCAAAAATGTTATAATTTCTTGTTTTTAACATAATAAACACACCCATTTTTGTACAAAATAATAATAGGTTTATCTAATTGCTACTGGGTGCTGCAGTTGTATGTATACCTAAACTGCCGAACGACTAATGTCGCATGACATCAATATACATGAATCGGTTTGTTGATTTCTCCTTTTGATTGGACAAGTGATAATCATCGGTAATCGACAATTACTTTTATTTTATTGACAGTTACAGCGTTACATTTGTTATTGAAAAAGAAAGTGATTGTGAAACGAAGGCAGATGTCGTACGGTGTCATAATCTATGTATATGTTAACAACAAGCACAAGACACTTGTTGAATGGCTTCAGGATAATTATTTTATTGTTATTTAAATTTTTAAAAACAAATATTAATTTAGATATTTCATCAATATATAAAATATAAATTTAAAGTAAATATACTAATATTTACTATTCTTTTTAAATAAAATACGGGAAGTATTCCAGGTACCATCGTAGTTGCGGCGATGGTACCCTCAACTTCGGTATTGAGAAGCAAAAATCTCTTTACCGGGACCTTTAATTAATATTGAATAAGGCCCAGAACATCCTAGTTTCCTGTTTAATGCTTTATAAACCCAATAATGTTTGCTGTCGCGAAAAAAGTGTGCCAACACTTATAAACGGCCATGTTCTGGAATATAAAAATAAGGTAATTTAAGCTTGTGGCTGTTACTTAAGTAAATGATCTTAACTGGCATAAACATATTGTACCATAGCCACAGCAACTTAGAAAAAATACTTCTCCTCTTCTTAACTATATTTTTGTAGGAATTTAAAATTAGATTCTGCTAAAAATACTATTTCCATTCCTAGTAGCAAATATACCCATGAGTAATAATTATTATTCACACATCATTCACACATCATTCACATCGGCAACACTATTATGTGCAAATATCCATAATATAATCTTCTTGACAAAATGGTGACCCTAACTAGTTCAATATAGTTTAACGGATTATATTGTTGCTTTACCGAAAACTTTTCCAAACTAACCACAACTTTTATCATTTTGATTCCATTCAAAGAAATACTGTTCCCTTTATTAATTTCTCACCTAAAAAACACTTATGTAAAATAAGGGCCAAGTTCCTATCCAAAAATCTCGGCCTTTTAAGGTACTGAGATCTAACATTAGACCAAGTTCTGTCCACAACTTTGTTCCACTCTTTCTCTTAGGTTTAAAGTGAGTGGGTATAACACCCTTCTACCGCGACCGATCGGTCTATTGTGGCTTACACGCTTTTATATTTCTCCCACCGGGTCCAGACCTCTAATGAATCTGATAATCTTGTTAGGAGAGAGATCTTTTACCTCCCCCCGCAACAAGGTGTCATTGCCGAGGATTGCGAATCTGAGTCGTGCCACCGCTGGGCACGAGCACAGAATGTGTTCTGCCGATTCATCCTCCTCCATGCAAATACGTCTTCCGCTAGTGCATGTGGTATTTCAATCTGCAGTGTCTCGTGTACAGTCCTACTAAAGTTTTAAGGTCAATCAACAATATACCGTCAAACTACTGGAGCAATCAATCAAGGGCACGATTGCTCCAGTAGTTTGAGGGTATATTGTTGATTCGGTGGGCTTATAAGAGCCTTCGAGTGGCTAAGATCCGGAAGTCCATCTCCAGATTTTCTTTTTGTGTCCAAGCTGATATGAACTGCTTGGCCATTCTATAAGGTATACCGATGACCGATTCCGGCCCTGTGAATTTTGTCTTCGCCCCCCTTTTGGCAAGCAGATCTGCGGATTCATTACCCTCTAGGCCGGTATGTCCAGGTATCCACAGTATAAGAACCTTTGCTTTAACCCATTTTGGCAGGGGATCCTTACAATTCCAGACGGTTTTTAAATTGCACCGGCTAGATCCAACGGCCTTAAGAGCTACTTGACTGTTGGAGAACATTTTAATTGTCTTACGTGTGCAGTGCAGTTCTAACACACATCTCAATAGCAAATACCTCCGCTTAAAATATGGTTGCGAGGCTGAAGGAAAACTCTGCCCTCGGCCCCTGTCCATATATTCCAGACCCAACACCGTCCTTGGTTTTGAAGCCGTCGGTGTACCAACCCAGCCCGGAGCAGGTCGGTCGTTTTCCGACTTCAGTTCTCCTTTTATGGGTAGACTACACTGTGGGGCCGATTGTAGTTGGTTGTTGTAGGCATTATGTCTGAGGGCATTCCCAGTCTATCACAGATCAGGACACCCCCGGGAGGAACAGTATTCTCCATGGACGCCTGCGTTTATTGCTGACCCTGAGAGTCTGGGGTTGCTCCCTTGCCTCCTCCGAAATTGCAAGGGAGGACCAATGGCCCAGTTGGTGTCGTGCGAACGCCCGTGATCTTACATCCTGTCCAAGTCGATAGCTTTGCTTGGGTCAGCCGAGGCCGCCCCTTGCGCCACGATGCCATACGTGATCATTGGTCTTATGCCTGTCACGTATAGCCAGTACATCTGTGTTGGTTGCATGCCCCAGGATTTACCACAAATTCTGCGGCATGTCCAGAAAGATAGGCTCGCCTTGCGGGTGAGCTTTTCTAGATGCGAAATTCAGGCAAGTTTTTGTCTATATTAGCGGCTTTTTTTATTAATATGGACGGTTTTCTTTCAAGATTGCAGACAGTAAAAACTCTTTAAGTCACAAAGGAGTAAACCAAAATTGTGGACAGGTCTAATTTTAGATCTCAGGCCCACAGAGGCCGACATTTTTAAATAGGAACTTGGCCCTTATTTTACATATGTGTTTTACTGGGATCTCTTTTCTTTTTCTTCTTCAATAAATTGAAAAAAATTAGAGGAGGGGGTCTTACGCCTGTTGTTTTATTCAGTAGACCCTGCTGTATAGGTAGAACCCAATCTTTAGACTAAATAGAAAGTACAATTGCTCAGTTTAATGTTTCTTAAATCGCGCCTAATGTGGAGTCTAACAGGTAAAATAATAGGTCAACGGCAAAAAAGCAATTTACTTTGCTAAGTGAATAAAATCCTTCCTGTAGTTCAAACTGTAAAACAATTATGATCTCAGAAAGTCAGGTTTGATCAGATTCAGGCACCATTTCAGGGCTATTTCAGTAAAAATATGCAGTTTCCAAATTTTTTTCTATACTTGTGCCCTAATATATACTTATATACCAAATTTCAAGTTTCTACTTAGTTGAAAGGTTCTCCATAGTCAATCATTCAGCCTGTCAGTGGGAAAATCGGCAATTTTGAAATTCGATTATTTCAGAGATCACCCAACATAACTTTATTAATTTTCTTATGGGTAATTAGGATACTTAGGTGAATTTACATACCAAATTTCATACCTTTACGTGGCACAAGACCGAAAGTAATCATTCGGTGTAAAATACACACATTCGTGCGGCAGGCCGAAAATCGGCCTGACCCACTACAGTGAGCCTGGATATCCACTCTCATCGATAAGCTGTAGTCAACTTTTTGCTCTTTTATAAGTATTTTCATGGCACACTAGTTTAACACATAGTGCCACTCTTCATTCTTTCATAGTCCACCAGACAGGCCTTTTATTTTTTTGTTTCTTCATCTTCTGAATGCTGTTGCAGCGGAAATTTTTTTCACCAAAACTTCAACTCTTTAAGCCCCGTGTACTGCTTACCCGTGGTACGTTAGTACTTTAGGCTTAAAACTTTGTGGACTGTTTTAAGATTAAAAAAAAAAGCAAAAATTACCGACAACAATATTGTTTGTTAAGTATTTAATTTAATAACCAAGGACTTTTTTGCAAGCACATATAACTTATAAATAATTTAAAAAGGAAATCAAATTATCCTTTGTTGTTTTTAATTTTAAACGCATTTAAGATAATAGCAGAAATTAACAGCGGTAGATTAACAAAAATAATAGGTTTATATTATAAGTTATACAGCGTGTCCCACGCAGTTCTTGCCATATGGGAAAATTTTTTACTGACAGTCGAAACAAAATCATTTTGATGTAGAAAAGTTCTGCTTATTTAAAAACTAAAAATCCCTACGCAAAAAGTTTAAAAATACCAGCAGTATACAGAGCAGCGACAAAAACGTAAAATTTATCCAAGACTAAAGTACCCTTATTTTGCAATATTCAAAGAAAAGTTATTTAAAGGAATTATTTAGAATTAATTTTTATATCTAATTACGAAATCACAGCCACCTACAAAAAAAAGGGATTTTTTATTTTACATTAAAAAAATTTTTTTCAAAAAATTAACAAAGGTAATTATCGGACCTGAAGGTAACATGCCAATAATAATGACATAAACCCTGACATTATTTCTAGTCAAAGTACAGTTATAAATTCAGTTTATCCATTTATCATTTTGATTTATTATGCCTCCAAAACTAACCACGGAACAGAAGATTGAAATTGTTTAATTTGGTGACAACTACAAAACCTTTAGAGAAGCCGCTGAGATTTTCAATGAAAGGCATCCTGAAATATCTGTATCTCATCAAACTGTTGGACACATAAGGCAAAATTTAAAGGTAGGAAGTGTAGAAAACAGATTCAATAAAGAAAATCAAGTTCATGTCGAAGATATGAAGATTTTGACTTGCAAATTATCCAAGCCGTTGTTGAAAATCCCAAGATTTCCTTGAGAAATATGGAAAAAGTACTTCCTGGAAATGAAAGCGCTCAGTCTGTAAATCTACTGCTGGAAGAGTTCTTAAAGCAAATCATTTTCATCCCTATAAACCCATCTTTGTCCACACATTGCATCCTGGAGACTTTGATTTTTTTGTTTTTCAGCTTGGTATCAATATGCATGAAGACGACCCGTATCTTTATAGAAAAATATTTTTTCTGACGAAGCTTGTTTTACGTCAAATGGAGTTTTAGCTCCCAGAACTATCGAGGTGGAGTACAGCTAACCCGCGGTTTGTTATCCAGTGTCGGGATCAGTTTTCTTTTAAGACAAATGTGTGGTGCGGAATTTTGATAATCAACTGATAGGCCCATTTTTCTTCCGGGGTAATATAACGTCGGATGTCATTAGAAATACTTTGTGGTATCAGCATGATGGTGCGCCATGCCATAGTTCTCCAGCTGTTAACGAGTTTCTTCAGGAAATGTTCCAGGGGCGTTGGATAGGAAGATTTTCAGAAATTATTGGCCGGCGAGGTCACCCGACCTGAACCCACTGGATTCTTCCTTTGGGGATATTTAAAGGAAAAAGTGTATTTCACCGACCATTTCAAAAATGGATAGCTTAGAAAGGATAATAACCCAGTTGCTCGAGAAATCCCTCAAGTTGTTTTGAGAAAAGTTGTTTCAAAATTCTCCAAGTTAACAGAAAAATGTATGGAAAAAGAAGGTGGCTATATTAAAATTTAATTATATAATTTTTTCTTTTGTTATAAGTGATACATTAATTTGTTTTATATTAAAGCTTTTACTTTTTATTCCCGTTTCTGAAATACAAAAATATATATTTTTCGTAGGTGGTGTGATTTGTAATTAGATATAAAAATTAATTTAAATAATTTTTAAATAACTTTTCTTTGAATATTGCAAAATAAGGGTACTTTAGTTTGATAAATTTTACTATTTGTCGCTACTCTGAAACTGCTGGTATTTTTTAAATTTTTGTAGGGATTTTTAGTTTTTAGATAAGCAAACTTTTCTACATCAAAATGATTTTGTTTCGACTTTCAGTAAAAAATTTCCCATATGGCAAGAACTGCGTGGGACACGCTGTATACTTAAGGTTGAACTATTCTCGAGTCACAGATCCGATAAAAAAACCAGGGGCTCCTTGCACAAAATTTATTTTTGTCAACAAACACGTCAAATCTCTTCGCTTGCCTAGTAAAGAAACATCTTCCAAATATTTTTTTTTAGAAAAAAATCGGTTTGGGTGTAATTACCTTACGTCAATACGACACAAAGATTATCGAATTTCAATATAAGTTTTTTTGCTTTGTTAGTTTATTATTAAAAAATCAATCTCGTCCCTTTATTCCGTTTTAAGATAAATCGATTTAATGTCAATTAAATATACAACCCGATAAAGGGTAAATCTTCTTCTTGCTGTGCCGTACTCTATTCAGAGCGTAGGCGCACACATCTGTGTTGCGAACCTACTAGACACAGATATGGGGACCACCGGCTTAACGTGCCTTTCAAAGCACATGTGAGGGGGTTTACTAGGCAGAAATACTACACAGTGGTTTCCCATTGCCTTCTGTGAGGTGACAAGCTATAAAAAAGTCCAATGGATAATGCGGGATTTGAACCCGGGTCTTTAACGAGAGGCTGGTACGCCGCCACTACACCAGCTCGCCGAGGGTTATTACACCGTCAAAATCCATCGGAGTCACCACAAAAAAAATACATTTCACCAAAAATATGTTGAAGCCAGTGGCGGTTCATACCTTTGTATATCGGGGGTTGGGAAAGGGTATTTTAAAAAATCGACGATACATTTTTCTTTTTATATATATATATATATATATATATATATATATATATATATATATATATATATATATATATATATATATATATATATATATTTATTTATTTATTTATTTATTTATTTATTTATTTTCTATATTCAGTTTTATGTATGTCTGAATAACACAATAAACACGGAAAACAAAATAACGCGTTATTTTTTCTATAAAATTTTAAAATGCCTTGTATAACAACCTTTTGAAATTATAATACCATGCAAATTTTCTTCATATATAAAATAAATTTTAAATTTAAATGATTTTTTTCCTGTTGCAGGTTGTGGAATATCGACAAAACAGCAAGCACAAAGACGTATTGTAGGAGGAGAGGAGGCGGGATTTGGAACGTTTCCGTGGCAGGCCTATATAAGGATAGGATCCTCAAGGTAAGGTAATCATAATTATTAAATGAGGCAGTGGCCCACCACATTCGCCTCGGTTTTTCTACGAGAAATGAAAAGAGTTGGAAAAAAACTTTTAGCACAGTCATATGTTGGTCTGTGGGAAGCATATTTTAAAATTATTTTGAAATATCGGGGGGACCCAAAAAGAAGTACATATAAAAAATTATTTTTTTTCTTATGGAACACCCCATATTTTTTTTTTTTTTTGATACTATAGACCAAATAAAGGTGAGTTATTGTTATAATGCCTATACCTAGAACTGCCCCCTTTTTGAGAAATTTAGAAAAATTAAAAAAAAACAGACCATTTTTAAAAAAATTTTTTACACCCTGTAACATAAAAGGTGCTGCTCGTAATTAAATTTACTGCTTAGTTAAAAGGGGTTTTAAATTAACTATTACAAAAAAAGTTTTACCTCAATATTATACAGAGTGGTGAAAAAAATTGCCTCAAAGTTTGGACATACATTTTATTAAATAACTTCCTGTTATATGGAAGACCCTATATTTAGTGGCCTTTTTTGAGGAAAATAGATTCTCTTTAAAACTATATTAGGGTTTCCTATACCTTTTTTTATTTTTTTTGCAAAAGACGTTTTTATATTTGTCTTATGAATAATTTCTTTATTTAAAAAAAAGGAACACCCTGTACTGTAATTAACAAACCTTTTTTTTTAAAGGGCCCGGTAGAATCGCTAAAAACACAAGTTTAAATTTTTAAAAAAAAAATGTATCTGAAGCAAAATGCAGGCAAAAAAAAAATTTTCCAATTTTGCCATTTTTAAAATATTAAAGCATTATTTAAAATGAGAATCAAAATATAGTGGTACACCAATCTTAATTATTGTTGGAACGAAATATGTTAAAAAAACCCTTGTTTTTTTAACAAATGTATTGGACTTTATGGTAAATTAAATCCCAAAATAATATTATAATGGGGTCAATAAAAACATACATTTCAATATGACTATCACCAAAGGTACGATTAATTTATATTTTTTCAATAATAGTAGGCTTTGACCTAGATGACGTTAATTATTATTTAAAAAAAAAAAAATATTTGACAGTGATTTTAATCAAACGATTATCATTGATTAAGCTACGAGTAGTTTAAAAATAATCTTTTAAAAAGTGTTTTACATTTTAATTGGGTTAAAAAAGGAAGATGAAATGTTTTTTTGGAATCGGTGAGTGTCAAGAAATATGTTTATTTGCATAAAAACATATGCCCAAAGTGTACATTTTTAAGATAAAGAAATTATTCATAAGTCAAAATAAAAACGTCTTTTGCATAAAAAGCCGAAGAGATAGGTATGGGAAAACCCCCAATATATTTTTAAAAAGGGAACTAGTTCTGCGTCAAAATAGGCCACTAAATATAGGGTGTTCCATTTAACTTTAGGAAGTTATTTAATAAAATGTATGTCCAAATTTTGAGGAAATTTTTTTTTTACCACTCTGTATAATATGGAGGTAAAACTTTTTTGTAATATTTAACTCAAACCCTTAAGCTAAGCAGTAAATTTAATTACGAGCAGCTCCTTATATGTTACAGGGTGTCAATTTTTGAAATATGATCTGTTTTTTTTAATTTTCTAAATTTCTCAGAAACGGTCAGTTTTAGGTATATGAATTTTAACAATAACTAACCTTTTTTTCGTCTATAGTATCTAAAAAATAAAAAAAATATGGGGTGTTCCATAAAAAAAATATAACTTTGATATGTACTTTTTTTTGGGAAAACCCTGTATATTTCAAAATAATTATAAAATATGCTCCCCACAGCCAAAAATATGACTGTGCAAAAATTTTTTTTTTTCCAATTTTTTTTCATTTCTCGAGAAAAACCGAAAGTGGGGGTTTTAAAATTTATATATATATATATATATATATATATATATATATATATATATATATATATATATATATATATATATATATATATATATATATATATATATATATATATATATATATATATATACATATATATATGTATATATATATATATATATATATATATATATATATATATATATTATTTTTATATATATATATATATATATATATATATATATATATATATATATATATAAAAAATATATATATATATATATATATATATATATATATATATATATTTTATATATATATATATATATATATATATATATATATATATATATATATATATATATATATATATATATATATATATATATATATATATATATATATATTATTTGTGGTTTTTAAAAATTAATTTTGTCTTTTAACTTATCCAAATGTAGAATTTTGGAAGGACCTAAAAATAGAGATCTGTTTAAAGAATATCTCCTTATTCCACGCAAACCCACGTCATTGCTGAACCACCCTTGTATAGTTGGTTTGAATTCACTTGGCGAGTTTAAATGTAAATAAAATATAAACACCCGTTAACACAATAAACATTCTAAACGAATCAAGATTACCTTGATTTACTAAAAAATCAATCACGCACAAGATAGGTAAGGCTCTTTACAGAAGGCCATCGATGTCCAATTTCAAAGCTGATTAAGATAAACCGATCAATTGATTACATTTATTCGTCGTCTAACAAGTAAATAACCAGCATTAACATTATATATGGACACGACGGAACGAAGAAAGTGGGAAGTTTGGGACCACCCAAGTTAAACTGTAAAATGATACATATGTAAGTCTTGCAATATAGGAAGCTACTAGGGGAGAAATTATAATATGATTTCTGGCCAGAAGCCGGGGAAGTAGCTTATTATAAGTGAAACGTCCCTACAGCTCGTCGATAAAGGAAAGACGGAAATTTCTTATAATAGTGGGGCCATTAATAGTTATAGGAAACGTCATTTCTCAAAATGAGAACAATATTCCAAAGATGATCTGATTTAGGATACATACAGAGTATACAGATAAAAAGCTCAAAAGAGGAATCCAAACTTTTTTTAAGTAGCTGAGGCTATGGATGTGCCAGTTCATGTTATTTTCAAAGGTAACGCCAACAAGATTAAATGACTCCGAACGACAACGGAACATATAATTCGCGTGCAAGGGTTAATGAGACCACGGCACAGCGCGGGCAAAGCAGGTTTTTGCACGTCGGGTACGATTGGTCCGATCAATCGGCATTGCAGGTCAAAGGTCTCATACGCGTCGCGCCATCGCACACGAAAACGGAAAGAGGCTGGCCCTGGTTCAAAGTATAACATGTTGTCTATTACATTTATGACACACACTGATTTTTCTACATAAATTCGTGGAATATTGTTACTGCGCAGAATCATAAGGGTACTTTATTGACAGTTATTTTCATATTGGACCGGACATTTTTTGATCAAGAAAACCATTGCTGTATTCTTATTTTGACCTTTAAACTTTCTTGCACCCAGAGGTATAGCTGGGATTAAAAAAATATCTAAAACGTGAAACGTGGGACCCACACCAAATATACCAGATGCTATTGGCTTCCAAGGGAGAGACAATTTAAGTTTAAAAGCGAATCCTCTATGTTTTTTTTTTTTCGTGAATTTAATCAAATTTTTATATTTAATAAATTCGTTGAGTTAAAAAGATTAACTGGCTATGGTTTTTAAAAAACCCTAGATAGTTTTGAGAAACTTGGGATTTGACAATAAAATTTAATTAAATTTACGAAATAACTACAAATTAAGGATTCGCTTTTGACACTTAGATTTTCTCTGGAGAAGGGGGTAAAAAAGAACAACTTTTGTCGCAATGAAAATTTTCTTTGGCAAAGTGTTTCCTTTGGGGCCAATATCATCTAATTTATTTTATATGGGTCCCATATCTCACTTTTTAGATAAAAAAATGAAAATCCTAGCTACACCCTTGGTAACACCCTATTAGATTGGAAAAACCTTTTTGATGCGAATTAAATACAAAAGACAAATTAAAAAAAAACGCATATTTTATTTTTATTTTATTATTTTTTTTCTAAGGCAAGTCAAGTATGGGCATTGCTTTAGGGTAAAGAAAGCTGATGTTTTTTTTTTATCTTGGGACAGTCCACGAAGGCTGATGCCTAAGTACTAACGTACCGTGGGTGTCTTCAGTGTGGTGAGAGGGAGTTTGTTCACACGGGACTTAAATTTTTGGAGATTCGGAGGAGAAGGAAAAACTTCTGCGGGCAGCAGGTTCCATAGTCTTGACACTCTAGGAATAAAGGAACGAAGAAAGCGGGAAGTTCGGGGCCTCTCTAACTGAACTGTAAAAGGATGCATAAAAGTTGCACTACGTGTTGCTCTGTTGGGAGCTGCCAGAGAAAGAATAATACTGGCCAATTCCTCTGAGCAGAAGCCGTGAAAATACCTATAGAAGAGCGACAGATCCCCTACAGCTCGACGATGGACAAGAAGAGGAAGCCTTTCTGTGAGCGTTGGATCATTAATAAGACGAACAGCTCTTTTTTGAATGGAGTCCAGAATGCTAAGTGTTGTAGGGGACGCCATTTCCCAGACATGAGAACAATATTCCAAAGAGGGTCTGATTTGGGATACATACAGAGTGTACAGATTGGAAGAAGAGAAATATTTTCTGGCTCGAAAGAGGAATCCAATTTTTTTTGAAGCTGCCGAAGCTATGGATGAAATGTGTTTGTGCCAGTTGAGGTTATTCTCAAAAGTAACGCCGACTAGATTAAACGACTCTTTGTTCTGCAGAACTTGGCCGCTCATATGTAAGGGATGAACATTCGCAGACTTTTTTCGCGACAGCGAACATGACTGTGTTTTTGAGACATTAAACTGAACACGATTTTTGGCGCCCCAATTCAAGATAAGTTTGAGGTCTTGTGAAAGAGATAACTGCATTGACCTGCGCTTGTTTTCAAAATCAGAATTACACAGTGGCTTAAGAAATTGAATACTAGAGTGGAGGGTACTATCGTCAGCAAAACTATGAATGGGATTGATTGTGGAAGAGAGAAGATCGTTAATGTGGAGAAGAAACAGCGTGGGTGCCAGCACTGAGCCCTGGGGCACCCCAGCATTAATTTGGTAGAAGCTGGAGGAATGACCATCTACACTAACTGATATACGTCCATTAGAAAGGAAACTGGAAAGCCAAGAGCAAAGCTTAGGTGGAAGACCGTAAGAAGGAAGTTTATTAAGAAGCCCATCATGCCAGACCTGCTTTGGATATGTCAAGAGCAACGATCTGGGATTCACCAAGAAACTCAAGGGACTTGTTCCAGTTGTGTGAGACAAAGGAAAGAAGATCAGCTGTGGATCTACTGTGACGGAATCGATATTGTCTATCATGTAAGATCTTATGTTTTTCCAGATACTTTAAGATTTGGGAATTAATGAATTTTTCCATTACCTTGCAAACAACTGAAAGAAGAGATATAGGTCTATAGTTAGAAGGAGACTTTTGGATCCTTTTTTGGGGACAGGTTGCACACGTGCAGCTTTCCAACTCTCCGGGAAAATGCCCGTGTCGTAAGAGATTCGAAAGAGGCGAGTTAAGATGGGTGCAAGCTCGGAGCACATTTTTTAAGACGATTGCTGGTATGCCATCCAGCCCAGACGATTTTTTTGTATTAAGAGAAGAAAGAATACGCTTGATCTGTTTGACTTTAAAAATTATATCGGACATTTTATGAGAAACAGGGACAACTGTTGGAAGAGAAAGATTAATAGGAGGATCAAGCGTAGAATTGGCAGCAAATTGTTTGGCAAATAGTTCGGCTTTTCCTTTGGAGGTAGAGACAATTCCATCTTCAGAGATTAGGGGTGGAAAAGAATTTGTGCAAAAGTTCTGACTAATATTTTTGGCAAAGGACCAAAAAGCTTTACTGCCATTTGAGCAAGAGAGACTTTTATCTTTTATTCGATTGTTAAAACGGTCTTTTGCATCTGAGATGGTCTAATTATATTGATTTCTTGCTTCGATGCTAGCCTGTCGATTTTCGGGACTGGGGTTTTGAAGAAACTTTTTGTGGGCTTGAAGTTTTAAAAGTCTGGCTTTGTCACAGGATTTAGAAAACCACGGTTTGTGATTTGAAGTTATGGGGTTCTTTTTAGTGTGGGGAATATAGGTCTCAATGCCTAGTTGAATTGTTTCGGTAATTTGTTTACATATTTCTGAAGGATCGTGAGTAGAAAAGCAGGTAGGATTCCAAGGGTAGCTGGCAAAGAAATCTCTTAGACCATCCCAGTCGCCCGAATTGTAGTGCCAGATGGTTCGTGGCGGCATGCTTTCAGTTGCCTCAAAATGAGTGGAGTAAGATACGGTGACCAAACCATGGTCAGAGCGACCAAGGGGAGCAGTTACTGATGCTTGATAGAGTTCAGGGGTGGAAGTAAGAAAGAGAAAGAGAACTTGTTAGAACTTTAAAAAAAATAATAAAATAAGCGTAGCTAAAAGTGTAATTTAATTAAGTTTCAGTTAGCTTTCTTTTCTCTGAAGAAATGCCTATACCCATTAGACCTCAGAAAAAAGTTGTCGACAAAAATCTAAAAAAGAGTAAAAAATCCGATTTCTTGATATTTTTAAATTTGTTTTTGCATTTATTTTGCAACCAAAAACTTTAATTTTCAAATAAGAAGGTATAATTGTAATGGAAAATTTATATTTTTGCTAAAAATGCATAATTAAACATAAAATTGCTCTTAAGAATTTGCTTCTTATTAAAAGTGAGTCAATATGGCGAGTAGAAAAAAAAATAAATTTGTAGTTATAAAAAAAATTGTACAGGGTTTTCATTTATAATTTGACAAGCATTAACAACTATAACTATAAACGATAGATAAAAAACTTCCTATATAAAAGTTTTATAGTTTTTTCTCTATTATCTTTTGAGCATAATAAAAGAAACAAATGAGCATCAAAAAGTTAAGAAAAATGAATAAGTTAACTTTTTCAAATGGAACACCTGTATATTTTTATTTAGATTAAAAGCTCTTTTTATCCCCTTTTAAAAAATATATAGTTTGTTGGTATTTCATTCAATGGAATATAAAAATCAGCATTGCCTTGGAAAACAAATGACTTGCTTCGTTTATACGTTTTGACAGCACCTTGACACGTCTTAAAATTTTGGCGTCGCTTCATTTATATCAAAAAATACTTAACTATGGGATATACCGAAGATCAAAAACACGAAATAATACGTCTTTTCTACGCAAATAATGAAAACATATCGCAAGATCGCTATGAATATCACCAACGTTTTCCCGGACTAGGTTCATTCCCGGGAATTCTCGGCTCGAGAATTCCCGGGAAATCGTTGGGCTTTGTTCCCGGGAAATCAAGCTCGAGAAAACTCGAGAACTCGAGAAATCATATTTGAATCTATAAAATTATAAAATAAAACTATTTGCGTTTGCCGTTTGTTTCAAACGCGCGGCGGCGGGGCGGCACGGGCCAAAGCGCAGTGGTACCCTTTAATCTCGACGCTCGTGCGCGGCGAGCGCTCTGGCGGCGTCGTTTTATATATACAATACAGTAGGTAATACACACACGTTCATTCGTGTTTCCACTCTAGCTGAGTTCAGACTGATTACAAAGTTATCCTGAGAGCTGGCACCAATTTTTGGGTAGGTATTTGAGGCAAGCTGAAAACTTGTCATATACTTCTCCTATTAAACCCCAACACGAAACTGCAGACCTGGCTGGTGAGTAGCGAGGCTAAATCAGCCCCTTAATTTTTAAAAATATTTTTTTTCCAAAAATGTATTTGAGGCAATATGTAATTTTTATATGTTGTAGTCTGATTGTTGACTTTTACTTAAACTATTTTTAGCAGAAATTCACATTTTTTTAAAATTTTTTACTCCGAAATTCCGACTAAAAACCTTATGGCTATTGTAAGCGACGTGACCTTGCCAAAGTCAATAGTAACGCGGCAAGTAAGAACGCAAACAGCTGCCGATAAACGTTCTCTCTTACACTACAGCAGCTTGTCTATAGCGCTACTCAGTCGCACATATACATAATTTTTTAGATCACCTGGCATATGGAAAGTCCCAAATAATCTGTCTTTTTGACAATCTCCTTTTTTAGTTATAAATAATACCCTATTAAAATTTCAAGTTGCCTCAAATACATTTTTTATATTTTTTGCAAAACATTTTTGCACGCGCCTGGCAAGGTTAAAACCCCTACAAAATCGTCTGGCTGATTTTTTTAATTCTTTAAACATTCAACTACAACATATAAAAATTGCATATTGCCTCAAATACATTTTTGAAAAAAAAATATTTTTAAAAATTTAGGGGTTGATTTAGCACCGCTACTCACCAGCCAGGTCTGCTCTGCAGTTCCGCGTTGGGGTTTAATAGGAGAAGTATATGACAAGTTTTCAGCTTGCCTCAAATACCTACCCAAAAATTGCTGCCAGCTCTCGGGCTAAGTATAGTACAGGCAATTTGTAAATTTCTCGACAACCCGAGAAGACCCGAGAAATTAGCCTCGAGAATTCTCGAGACCCGAGAAATTGATAAGCTCGAGAAATCATGAACCCTATCCCGGACAGCGAATAACTTCGAGAAACTCGATAACTTATATTGTTCGTCGGTTTAGAGAAACAAAAAGCGTTAAAAGAAAAACGAGAACAGTGGCTGCAAATGAAGAGCAAGATTTAAATATTTTGCTTCATTTTGAAGGTAAGTTTTATTTTAGGGGTAACAAAAAACAAAATCTAAGCGATATAACTTTTTAGAAAATCCCGAAAGTTCAATTCCTTCCGTTTCAAATTATACAAACAAATCCTGGGAAAAAATTCACAGTCCATTGAAGAAACATAATTTTCAACCCTACAAATTTTTGCCAGTTCAAAATTTAACCGACGGACGCTCATAAGATTCAACGACTTAATTATTGTCAAGAAATGATTCGTAATCTTCAAAACGATGGAAATTTTTTTAACAACATTTTATTTACTGATGAAGCAACTTTCACTACGGCGGGGATGTATAATAGAAAAAACAAGCATTATTGGGCAACTGAAAACCCTCACAAAATCCAACCTGTTAAGATACAAGGACGTAGGTCTCTTTATGTTTGGTGTGGCAGGTTGGGCAGTAAGATTATTGGACCAATATTTTTTGAAGAACCTCTACCGGGAGATAGGTATCTGCTTTTTATTCAAAATGAGATCGAAAATCTTCTTAAAGACATTCCTCTTCAGCAATACAGAAACATTATCTGGCACCAGGATGGGGCACCCCCACACAATGTTGCACCAGTAACTCAGTATCTTAGCGAGAAATACGGAATTTATATAGGAAGGTATGGCACTATTAGATGGCCGCCCAATAGCCCCGACTTAAACCCTCTGGATATATTTTTGTGGGGTTACCTAAAAAATAAAATTTATTACGAAAGGCCAGAAAATATAAACATACTAAGACAAAAAATTGAAAATGAAAGAATGTTACTTAATAGGAACCGGTCCGAATTTGTTTTCAACGCGATTAATCGTAAGTTAAGGAGAAACATTTTCAAGTGCAGAGAAAATGGTGGAGGTTACTTCGAAAATTTGTAATTATTTATACTTAAAGTTCGTAATAAATAAATCATTTGTTTTCCAAGGCAATGCTGATTTTTATTTTCCATTGATTTTTTAATTAAAAACTTTTATTTTCAATACGGCTAAATGAAATACCAACAAACTATATATTATTAAAAAGGGGATGAAAAGAGCTTTTATTCCAAATAAAAATATACAGGGTGTTCCATTTGAAAAAAGTTAACTTATTCATTTTTCTTAACTTTTTGATGCTCATTTGTTTCTTTCATTATGCTCAAAAGATAAAAGAGAAAAACCTATGACACTTTTAAATGGGAAGTTTTTTTCTATCGTTTTTAGTTATAGTTGTAAATGCGTGTCAAAATATAAATGAAAACCCTGTACCTAGCCTACAAAATTTGACCTAGATTCACATATAAAACAAACAATTGAATGCATTAAAAATAAAAAGGTCATCTTTTTTATTAGTAAATTACTACACAATAAATACTGCAATACGTAAAACAATCTTATTATCTATAAAAATAAAGCTTCCTTTATTGCAACAATTGACAGTGAGTAAATGGATTGAAGACTGTAATATTTTTCAATTAAATAAACAAATTAGCTTATGTTTATTTAAGAAACAGCGTGGTTACGCAGACATTGCGGATATTGTATGTTTTGTTAACGACATAATTACATTCTTACACATTTTAGAAAACAGACATAGATTAAAGGTAATTGGGCTGCAATTTTGGAGCATATTTTTTTTTAGTCACTTAAGTATAGTTGGTCGGCCTATTGTCCAATCTCAAATGTGTGTGTCTCATACACTGACCTCAATATGGACCGGTAAAGGGTATCAGATGCGCGGTTCAAAAGTGAGATTTTATGGGCGAAAAAATGTGTCCGTGGCCGTGGCTCTAGTCATCTCTTAGGGTCCTAAATCATGCGCAAAACGGACTAGCAGATCGAATTTATTTACAAATTCGTCGCCGGCCAGTTCCGTACTTCGTCAATTGATGACTTAAACAAAATATATATTACACTGGTTAAAAAAACCATGACTACTGTTTTTTTGAACCAGTGAAACACATTGGTTTGTTTAGATGTTGTTCTTAATCAAAAATAAACATATTATCCATTGTCAGCTCCTTAAATTCTTCTAGTTCTTCTGAATGTTACAGCTATGGAAAGCCACAAATTTTTGTACTGGTTCACAACTGATGAGTTGTAGTTAATAATAATAAAAAATGGCGAATACGACTGAACATGACTCTTGTGGCTTATATAAGAATTAACTTTTTGTTTCATCTATGTAACACAATCATAATTGAAAAAAAATCACTATAATTATTTATTTCGGATTAAAAAAATCTGAACAAAAAATGTATTGCATTAATCTAATAAGTCAGTAAGTCAGTAAGTATGATTACAACATAAAACATATTCCCTTGGAGCATATACCTACTAGAGGCACTCTTGCCACTTGGAAAACGATCATTTGTGCAAGAAAGAAAAATTAGCGGTATAACCTTTTTCTCCCTCCAACGCGATCATTGGTCGGTGAAAAGAATATATATACCCCGCTCTGCGTGCTGATTTGTCGGTCTCTCCGCTTCGATCTATCGGTACTATGGTTGGAGCCACGGAGAAAGGTTTATCCTATGATTTTTTTTCTCTTTCGCACTGCCAAACGGCAAGGCTGCCTCTAGTAAATAAATGCTCGTTTTGCATAAATACATTTAAGATGTTTAGAATATCCTTTTATCGCTATCGAAAACATAAGTGTAAGCAGGAAAAGAGTTAACGTTATTTGTATAAACATTTTTTACCCTTTTGTTTATAAGTCTGTTCCAATCTCGCAAAAAACCGTCTATTGCATCCCTTTACTGATCCCCAAGCAAAGCAAAACCCTTTAAGTATATAGAAAGCGTTCAAACTCCGTCGTTTTTGAACTGACATAAAACTTGTAAAGTCGACAGTCACGCGTTTAATAAATTCTAACAGTTTCCAAACCATTTTAAGGCGGTACAAAAACTGGGTCTGGAAATTAACCTTATCTTTTATTAGCCCCTATTTTTTCTACTTATATTTTGCAATAATAATTTTGTTAACTCATGGTTTATATTACTACCTAACATAATTTATATATGTATAGAAACGCAAAATAAAAGAATTTAGTATCTAAATATATAAAAAATATATTATATAAATATAAATTAATTAATGACATACCAATTTCTAAGTCCGGAACTGATCCTGCTTTTTAAATACGCATGCTTAATGACACTATCGTTTGTTTAGTGCGCGAGGTCGTAAACTTGCCATAATTGCGATTAGTCATTATATATCTAAAGTTAGGTTATCTGTGGTCTCATACGACATCACTATAATGTCGCTTAAAAATTATGCGCATCGAAAATTTGGATTCTCGAATGTTATTTTTTAAATTTTCTATTCGACATTTTTGCAAGTGGGTAGGACCTACCAATTTTCGTTTGTGATTGTTGTTACGAACCTACCTTTTTTAAAAGATTGTTTACTTTGAATCGTAAAGTAAATATTGATAATCATTGATATTATGTTTATTATAATAATTTCGTATTATATACAACATCGAGCAATTTATATTAAAAATAAGAAAAGTACAAATATTTTTAGAAACAATAAAGTACAAAATGTTTTTATTCCAATAAAATTTATTTTTTTATAAAGTTATACAATACATTGTTATTGTACATAAAAATATATTCTATATTTAGTCAACTGTTGTCAATAAAGTATTACAGATATTAAATTTTATTATATCTCATTACTCCGCCATACCTTCCAGAATTTCTCTTGGCCAGGAATTTTTTGAAAGCAATATTAATCAACTTCTTTTCGGTGTTTTTAAATATCAAGGATGAAAAAATTTTTTTTGACTTTTACCAACACTACCAGTTTATCTTTCTGAACTTTACTTCAATATTGTAGTCGTTCTTTTAACAGTTTATTCATTCTTTTTTTTATTTAAACTTGATTTTGAAATACAAAAATTTACAAAATCACAGATAAATGATTAAAATTTTATAGGTTACCAGATGAAAAGCCTGTCTCCGCCAGGCGAGAGACAATATTAAGTAGCCTCTGTCTCCGTAAGACGCCTTCCGTACGGCTAACGGTAAAAAACACTTTTTTGCTTCTATTTTTGTCGCGGGGGAGAAATTCAAAAAACGGGCTTCGTTAGGTTCTAGCCATTGCTAAAGACTACCATTGCGCCAAATTTCATGATTTTAGCTGAAGCCATAACTTTAGAATCACGTGGACAGTATATACCTACCTACATATAAATATTACCACAATAGCAAATTATATATATAGATAGATGTTTATCATTTCCTTTTTTTAAAAGCCTTTTACCGTTACAGTTATTCACATTTACACTGTTGCCAGGTTTTGCTATTTGACAAAATTTCCAATTCTAGATTAGGATTCGCATAACATTCAAGAATGTAAAAACGGTAATCGAGACTAATTTGCGACAGTTGTCGGTTGTGACATTTTTTAGTTAAGACTGGAGAATGGAGCTCCTGGAGTGGAAAATTTGCCATAATATTTTGCAGGAGTTTCGTTTTTCCCTTTTTAATAAAGGTAATAGCTATTTATGTTATAAATACATAATCCATGGTTTTATTGAATGAGTTTTTTTATGGCCGAGCTAGACCATAAAGTCATGTTTACATACGTATAACATACAAGATTTTATGTACGAATACATTATAAATGGGGTTCCTAATAACTTTTGAAGTTTTGTTGTGTTACATTCTAAACCCCTGTATAACAGCATCGGGCAATAATATTAATATTACTGCAAAGAAAAAATAAATTGCGTTATTAATATCAATAGTTAATATTCGAAATAAAAATTTTAATTTGATAATGTAATATCGACTGTATGACTGTTATTTTGTTAACATAGCTCATAATTTTATATTATGTATGGTTGTTTAACTACAATTTGTAAAAAATATAATTTTAACTTATAATAAATTGTCAAAAAATTCTGTTTTGTCAAACAATCTTTACTATAATTCGCTGTGGGTTAATTTAACAACGACAAAAGTGCAAGTTCCTTTTGATTAATCGGCTTTGGAAGATTTCCACTTAATAATCCTACAGCTAGGTAGGTAATTTAAAAAAAAATATATTAAAATACCTCTTACTGACTACATCTGGTCTTTAGTTTCAGTTCTTTTTGAATACAATTAAAAATATAACAGTCGTTAGAAATTCTATTGAAACTGGAACGCATAAGATTAACCGGCTATTTTAACATAATATTAGTACAAGGTTTTTTACATATAAATGTAGCATCTAATTTAGGAACAAATAAATTAATTTCATCCAGCAGTTCAGGACTATTAACTCCACCGCGCAGCATATTAACTAAAAACATTATGGAGGCACACACCCCCCGCAGTTCTAAGTTTTTAAAATTACATTTTGCAACAAAACACGGTAATTTAAACCCCACTGTTTTAAAATTTAAATATTATAGAAACCTCCTCTGGACTCTACCTATATTATTTACATAACAATCATAGTTAGGATTTCAAATTAACGAAGCATAAATTCAAGTTTTGATTGCACGTAAGTACAAAACAGGAACTTTAGAACTCTGATCGTTAAAATTATTAATATTGCGCACAATAAAGCCATAGGTCAGACCCGCCCCAAGAATCATCTGATTAATGCGATCAACCAAAGTTAATTTAGTATTAACTGAATTTGTTTTCCTCGTACCATCTCTGAATTATATTTAATTGTTATGGAAAGAAAAAAACGGGGAAAATTCGATCTCACTGAAATACGTTTTCAATTTTTTCACTTGGAATATGTTTTGCTAAGTTTTATTTTTGTTAAAGAATTCAAATCAATTCATCAAAAGGTAAGAATTAGTGATGAGCAAAGCAAGTCCAAGACCAAGACCGGGTTATCTTGTCTTGGTCTTGGTCTTGCAAGCCTGGTCTGTCTTGGTCTTGAAGCCAAAGGAAGGTCTTGTCTTGGTCTTGGTCGTGCACCACCCAGTCTTGGTCTTGGTCTTGCTGCAAGAGTCTTGCTGGTCTTGCTTTTTTTGGTAGTGATAATTTAAAATAAGTAATCTTAAATAAAATATATTTTTTTAATACTTAAAAATAAACAATGATGACGACTATATTTTTTGAATTAACATTTTAAAACATACCGATTTTAAGCTTACACGTACATTTTAATTATTTGATTAAAAGGCATATTTTAAATGTAGGGGTTTACTTATTTATAGCGCTTCATTTTTAGTTGAATGTGGCACATAGAAACATTTTAGTCATAAAAATTATTTAAATTCTCTTTAATAAGCATATAAAATAAAAACAAATCTGCGTACTGTGTGAGCAGAAAAAAAACATTTAATTTCAACCAGATGTGAAATTTCCGTGAAAATGATTCTAATATGTAAACATTGATTTCAGATTTAAAAAAAAGTAATTCAGGAATCTTTTCAGTTCATATAAACTTTTAATCTTTAAAGTAGTCAAACATTTGCCGTACAAAGGTGGCAGAAATAATTTATAAACATTCTGCATAATAGTGTGACACAACTCGATATTTCCGAAACTGTTTATGATGGTGAAAAACTGCGTTAAATATGAAACCATTTTCTATTTCAAAATTTTCCGAAAAATCCACTACCGCTTAAGAACACTTCCTTATTTTTAGCTTTTAGCCTAAAATAAAAAAAATATGGCCAAAAATCCATTTCAAAAATCACCACCCTGAATATTATGCTGAAAATTGTTTAACTCTCATATAGGAACAATATCAAGGTATATGGTTCTGAAATATTATTTTTCGTCTAAACCGGAAGTAATTTTTAAAATTAATTTATATAAAATTATGACATAAGAATAATATATTTTATTAATCCATCTCTTTAACATTAATATCTTAGTTTTAAGAAGCAATCCAGCCACTTCTTACAGTGTGGAACAAAAATAATGTTTTTCTGTATTGTAGAAATTTTTGATCCACCCTGTAAGTGGCATCACTAGATAGCTTAAAAAAATACATTAGGAATATGAAAGTCATTTTTAGCATATATAGCTTTTGTTTCCCTACTTTTTCTCTATCCTAAACGGTTTCGGAGATATCGAGCTTTGTCGGACCATTGAAACATGTTATTGAATTTACTCGTTATCGTTGTTAGAAAACTGTATAAAAGAACAAAGTGATTAATTTGAATATTATTTAATTAAGAAACCTGTTACCTAATAAATAATTGCCTTTTTGGCAGTTCTTGACACACTTTTTGTCACGCCTGTATGAAATACCTCTGTACATTGAATATAAAAATTAAATAATTTAATATTAAAAAAAAAGTCGCAAAAGTGCAAGAGTCTTGCAGGTCGGTCTTGGTCTTGCGTAGTCTTGCACTCCTCGGTCTTGGTCTTGGTCTTGGTCTTGCATACCCCGGTCTTGGTCTTGGTCTTGCAAGCTAAAAGGTGGTCTTGGTCTCGGTCTTGGTCTTGCTGCAAGACTAAGACGAAGACCGCAAGACCATGACCACCTTTTAGCTTGCAAGACCAAGACCAAGACCGGGGTATCTAATATCTATCGGTCTTGGTCTTGCGTAGTCTTGCACTCCTCGGTCTTGGTCTTGGTCTTGGTCTTGGTCTTGCATACCCCGGTCTTGGTCTTGGTCTCGGTCTTGGTCTTGCTGCAAGACTAAGACCAAGACCGCAAGACCAAGACCGGTCTCGCTCATCACTAGTAAGAATACTTTAAGGACATCTTCAAAAAGTAAATTTTCAAACCTAATACTAGACACAAATCGTTAATAAAAAGCAAAAACAATAAAGACTCTAGATTTAAACCCTGAGGAACACTTGATGTTTCACTATATTCATCCGGTTCGTACCCATTAAAGAACACAAATTGCTTTCTATTGGTTAAGTAAGATTTAAAATAGTTCAGAGTTGGTTTATCAAATCCAAACGCTCTCAGCTTATCAAGCGTAACCATATTCGAAATTCTGTCAAACGCCTTGGCACAATCCGTATAGACTACATCCATTTGTCGCAGTTTACCCAAGATTTTGGACAGTAATTGCGTTAAATATACTAGAAACAGTTGATCTACCATCTACAACACCATGATAAAGCGAATAAGCTAGCGAGACAGGGATCATCCACACGATACTTTGGACCAGAACCTGCCCTTGGAGTGCCCAAAACCATAGCACAACTAGGGAATGAATTCGAAACAAACACGAGGAATACTGGTCTAGCATCAGTAGAATACGACATGGAAAAGGCTTCATAAAGGGCCCATCCAAAAGAACGAAGGAAGAACTACTCATACAAAGCATTAAAAGGATTTGCATAACAGTAGAGCTGCTAACGATAACCTAGGAGGACACCTACACAAGATAGGCTCATATAATGGGGACCCAAGTTGCAGGATGTGCGATGAGGGAAAAGAAACAGCCTACCAAATCCTGTGCGAATGTGAAGCGTTAGATTACACAAGACATGTATTCTTTGGGCAACTGAAAATGAGCCCACAGGAATATACCAACCTACCAGTCTCGAGCCATATTTTACCTATTGGGGGCCCTGGGCACTTTAGGAGAATGATGGGGCCCCTAATACTTTGATAACTGAGGACTGTTTTATTAGGGCAGGCAAAAAATAGATGAGTGGGTTCGTTTTTAGGTGTAGGTTTGTTTTATATAATCTTATCATAAAAAACATAATTATTCTACTATCATCTATAATATAGGTTTTCCGTTAATGATCTAATGGAAACTATAGGGCACTGGGCACTTGTCCCGAGTGCCCAGTGTGAAAGATGAGCCTGGTTATACAGACTTGTAGAAAGGGACAAAACTAGTTGAAGTCTTGATATAAAAGAAAATGGGAGAATAAGCACAAAAAGCCCAGAAGGCTCCGCTGCCTTCGCGGTAGTAAATCAAGACGGCTACCAGGAAAAATAAAAGGATCTTTGAAAAATGGCCATACCTAAAAGCAAGAATCTTTTGGTTAAAATTAGGAGGTTTAAATTTTTAAAATAATACTAGCTAGTATCTACGCTACTGACACATGCAGTGGAAAAACAACTCATGTGATGCTGCCATGACCTCCGAGTGAAAGTGATGGTCAGCAGGCCCGAAGCTAATTTGAAATATTTACATTGCGTAACGTACCAATGCACAGTTTATTTGTTTTAAAGATTAACGGACAACGAAATGTTGTTGACTTTTGGTTACCGTTAGGTTCGATGTTCGGTAATTCCAATTATAATAGGTTTATA
>JAHBCN010008880.1:0-37089 GCA_019359885.1 Listronotus oregonensis | reverse complement strand
GAATCGCATAACTTTGTAAGCTTTAATCGCAGAGAAAAATTACAGTGAGAGAAAAGTTTTGTACTTAAATTTCCTACAAGACAGATTTGGTTAAAAATCACAAAATGCATTACGCTGCAAAATAGTAATGAAAAAAAAGGCAAATAAACTTAGATTTTGCATGACTTTTTCAAACCGTCTAAATTTTTCTATGGACCTCCATTTTTGGCCAGAACAAAATTTATGCTATGATCAACCCTTATGCCAAATTTCATTAAAATCAGTTTGATACGTTTTGCATGATTTCACCGTTTTTTTTTTGCGAAAAAGTGTTTTTAACGTAATATAACTTTGATTATTATTCTAGAAAATAAAAGAATAATTGGTAATTTCTCAAAAAGTATTTTTTGGGCTTGTTCCACTGTGTAATGACGTCTACGAATTTATTGTTCAAAAAATCACAAAGCACACCTTATGTATAAACTAGAGTATTTATCACAATTAAAATATAACTTCTTGATCTAACATAGTTTAAAGTAAACAACTCGCGTTTGTTTTCATGGGGAAGTTATGTCATCAATGCGCTGTTGCCAAATATCCCTACAGAAAAAATAAATTATACTAATGGGATTATATTGTTACACAATTTCAATTTAAATAACAACTTTTGCATTATAGTCCAATTATTGAAGACTTGAAAGTACCCAAAGCTGTAAATAAATCTGTCTTCGCGAATGCTTTCGAGCGAGAAAAAGTTTATCACGATTCCAATGTGGAAACCCGCTGAAAATGGCACCCAAAGTCCCAAAAATGAGTTTCTCGCGAATATCTGCCAAAATATGGAAATTAGAGAATTTTTGTTCAGACAAAAAAAGAAGATCACCTCGAAATCTACAAAAATGGTCCTTACCATTTTTTTCGCAACACCAATATTTTTCGCAAAAACGGCCAAAATCTGTAACATTCAACACTGGATAGATGTGGTACTAGTAGTTTCTTACTAAAAAATGCAGATGGGCAAAACAATTTTTTATCAAAACGCAAGAAAGATGGTGAAGAAAATTTACTGGGATCATTGAACACTTGCTAAGGTACAGGTTTCTAGAATTCGCACCCTTAAAATCTTTATTTTATAGATAGAAAAAATAGTTTATATGAAGTTTGATTTTTATGAAATTTTCATGGTAAGTAAAAAACAAATGATGACGGAAAATTAACAAATCACTATCATTCGTTATTTTAATGGAACACCTGTATATGATTGAAAATTCAAATTCTGCTAATCTTCCGCTTTTCAAAAATTATATATATATATATATATAATAAATAATATAAAATTTAATTTTAATATATAATTTATTTAAAATATAAATTATATAATTTTTTATATATATATATATATATATATAAAAATATATATATATATATATATATATAAAATAATTTTTATATAATAATTTTATTTTTTTTTATATATATATATATATATATATATATAATATATATATATATATATATATATATATATATATATATATATATATATATATATATATATATATAAAATTTTAATTTTTTTGGGAACCCGGGGGGTCCGACTTCGTCAAATAGTTATATTTTACTTAGCAATTACACCTAAGTAAAAGATAAATATTTGACAGAAGTCAATTTTGGGTTGTATCCATGGCTAACTATGGCATATAAAAAAAGATTTTAAATTCAAATAACTTGCAACTCGTTTATCCAACATAGATAAGTTATATATATTTGAAAAGGGGGAAGATTAGCAGAATTTAAATTTTTTTCAATCATATACAGGGTGTTCCATTTAAAATAACGAAGTTGATAGTAATTTGTTAATTTTCCAATCATCATTTGTTTTTCTATCTTACACCATGAAAATCTTCATGAAAAATCCTGCAACTTTCATATAAACTATTTTTTTCTATCTATAAAAATAAAGATTTTAAAGGGGTGCGCAATTATACGGGAAACCCTGTACAAGTTTTACCATTCCGATGAATTTTAAATGATTAAAAAATGTATATTATTGCCCGAGTAATGGAACAATTCGTCCGTCCGCTTATAAGTGAATCCATGAAGATAGCGGCATTTTAGCGGTAAAGCGGCAGCTGAAATGAGGGGACTTTTGGGTCCCGTTATCTCGAAAACTATCGATATTTCGAAAAAAATTATAAGGATCATTTTTGTAGACTACAAGGCGATCTTCATTTTTTGTCTGAACAAAAATTCTCCAATTCGCATATTTTGGCAGATATCAGCGGAAACCCATTTTTCAGGCCTTGAAGGGCCATTTTCAGCCCTTTCCCACCTGTTAATGTTGATAAACTTTTTTTCTCTCGAAAGCATCCCCAAAGACCTAAGAGTTGCGCCACAAGGGAAAACTGTACAGATTTATTTACAGCTTTGTCCCTTCATTTACTGAACTATTCTCAAAAGCTTTTTAATTGTAAAACTTACTTAGTTATTAATTTTGTACCATCCAAATCGAATCCACAAAGCCAGATACCAAAATCAATGATCCTTCTCATCCTAACCTTACTTTCTACTTCGACATCTCCGATTTCATCTTTGAAACTGAACTCTTTCAGACTTGGCTGTAATGGCAAGAATCCCTGCAAGATCCTGTCTTCTTGTAATGAACACTTCGAAACTGAAAAAAATATTTATATTTATACATTTGTGACCAGCAGACAGCCCTCAAAAAAGGTTGTGGGCACAGCCACCCAAAAATCGGCCAAGTGCGAGTCGGAGTACTAACTCACTCATAAACAATCATGGACTTACCTACGTTTTACTTTGTTAATAATAACATTAATTACAAACTAAACTAAACTCCATTTTACAACAAATAACTTTATCAAAAACTAGCAACATGTCCCGGCCTCACACGAGTGGACATCTATTTTTTATGGCTTATGTTACTCACAATCAGTAAAAATGTAGTATTCTAACTGTGAAAAAAAAATTTGAAATCGGTTTAGTAGCTTTTGAGTATATTTGTTACAAAGATCCAAAAATACAAATCTTCTACTTTGTATAACATTATAGTATAGTATACAGGGTGTTAGGGAAATTGACTGAATCCTTCATACCAGGGTATGAAGTCTATCCTCTAAGTCCATGGACTTAGAGTTTAGACCATCAATCTGAGCAACTTCCCAGAGAAACTATATACTGGAAATAATAAAAAGATTTCTACTTCCCATACAAAGTTAGCATCCGCAGCAGCAGCATTTATCTATACCACATACTATAGATAAATCCTTAAATTACAAATTCCAGTTTTAAGTGGCATACACTTTACTTATTATGTGACCCCGTACAAAAAATCCAGTGGTTAAAGATCTGGCGATCGAGGAGGCGATACCTTTTTCACATTTACTTTAAATTTTTTTATACTTACACTTATTATAATTAAATCCAATTAATAAACCTTGAGCAGCATTAACCAATTTACACAAGCTGGGCCATATTTGCATCCTTTCCTTAAACACTCTATATCTGAGGACATCTGGATGATTAGTAATGTAATACATAAGAAATTTAACTGAAAAATAAAATATTGTTTGTATATCTGTATATAGAGATGTTAAATTTCCGGAAGTTTAAGATCGTTCGCGAACTTATTTTTTTACTACCGAAATCGGATATAAACATAAAAGGGCTTTAAGAGCTCCTACACTATTTATTTTTAAAGAATAACCAACGAGAAACAAATAAAAAGTAATTTGTGTATTTTTTGCTGTAATTTTCCCTAACAGACCAACAGACTCTACAGACAAGACAACGTAACAATATGTGCTTAAAAAACAGACAAAACAAAACTTGTTTTGTGTTCAAGTAAAAATAAATACTGTGCTACTGTACATATTAACATTTTAATAAACAACAATTTCTGCTAGGTAACCACAACCTACCGGTATCACACTGGTATGACAGCATAACTAACAAAAATGAATTGGCGGGAAAATACGGTCATTTTCCTCGCGCAGGTTCAGCCGCCATTTTGCTGGAAAATGATCTGTCTCCTTTATTTCAATTGTAATAGTTTCGTGTGCGTTTCTTTCGTGTTTTGTGCTTAAAAATATCAAAGGCGCCGCAACGGAGAGATCGTGCTGTCTGTTAGTTATGCTGTGCCACAAGTAAATATGTTACATGGTTACCTTGCAAAAATTTGTTTAAAACCAAAATAAAACAATTATGGGATTCCCCCACACCCATCACCCCATTCCCAATTGAAAGATGTCAAAAGCAGTTGGCGCTTTAATCATTGTTGTTGCAAAATGACCAATAGGTTATTTGATTGATTTTGAAAAATCGTTTTAAATTATTCTTTGGTACCTAACAAACACAATACATTTTAAAGTTTAAATTATAAAATTCGCGCAAAAAACGCTGCCTCTGTAAGGGCGTCGACATGTTTCGCGTGACGTCATATACAAGTAAACAAGTTAACAATGAGTGCAACTACAGTGAATTTTGTTAATAATTACATAATTTATTGGCTAAAATGGTATTTAAATGGTGTGTAGTGCTACAATGTAAAAAAACTTCTCTGAAAACACCACAAAAACTGTTTATATCTGTCCCAACAAATCCTAAAAGGGCAAAAAATTGGTTACAATTAGCTCGAAGAGATTTAAACAGCTTTGTATCGCATTCAATTTTTATGTGTGAAGATCACTTTAATGTAAGTATACAAATATCCTGCTTTAAATACCTACCGATTTATATACAACAAAATATCGCTTTTAGATAACTTATAAACACTTTAAGGTATAACCTAACTTTTGGATTAGAATAATTTTGTTTGTTCTAGAAGTTAGATAACATGTTAGTACTTTCTCTTTTTATAATTAATGGTATTATTATTGAATTGCAGATGGAAATTGATATAATAAATTACACGAAATACAAAATGGGCACTTTTTCAATTCGTCTCTCAAAAGAGATGGTACTCCTTATATTTCTACACTCCATAAACATAACCTACAATAAGATTTTGAGAAATGCTGAATGATGAACACGTAAATAAATAATTTTTTAGAGGTACTAACACAGCTGTTTTGACATTTTTGAGTTCTGCAGCATAGTAGTCAGCGTTATTTTTACAGAAACGCACAATCATAAATGCGTCTATCTCAGATAGGTTTCTTTTATTGGGTTGCACAAAATTTATGTCCATTTTGGATAATAATGTTACTTTAAATATAAAATAGTCAAGATGAAATTATTTAGATAGTTAAAGATCAAAAATAACACTTGAAAACACACAATACAAAGCTTGTGACATTTATTTACTTGCAAGTGATGTCACCAAAGTTGTAACCAATCACAGAACGTTCCAGTCGCAGAATTAATTTTAAAAATATTTGAATTTATATGCCTATTTTACTTTATACTATTATCTGATAGGATGACCACAATTTAAAGATCATTTTCAATGATGGCAAATAGCCTATTGTGCATACAACAGGCGCAATTTTAAAAAGAACAATACGCGATTAGTTACGAAATCAGCAGTTTAAATGCGAATATTCGGGCGAACATAGCAGCGAAGATTCACATTCTTGCTTGGAAATATTCGCGGCTCACATCTCTATCTGTATACACTTAAGACAATTAATATTAGTAATAACTTACCTGCAGGTAATGCATAATACTCTAACAAACTCTCGTCAGTTTGCAAAGTATACACTGGCATCAAAAAAGCACTAAGTGATCCAGCTATTAACTCCAAAACTAAAACTTTAATTTTTAATTCGCTCTTTGTCAAATCCTCGTCTTTTCCCAAATGATTTAAAGCAAACAAATTAATAATGGTTATCTTTAATAACTCCTGTTTCTTAAAACTCTGGGTCGCCACCAGAGCGGTCATTACAGAGTTTAGACTCTTAACTGCTAGTTCGGCCTGTATCACATCTGTCACTGTGTGGAAATAACCATGAGCCCGAAGGAAAAGATGGATGTACTCGTTTACCGTCATTTTTGTTTGGATTTTTTCTGAAGGACTGAAAAGAAATCACAAAATTTTAAAAATAAACAAAAATAAAAATGTATACATTTGAAGGATTTTATTATTATATTGGCATATGAATCGCTAACTGCAGAAAGGGGATATCTCCATTTTTGTGACAAATTGAGATTAACGTATATTTCGATTCTAACATGGTAAATACATCGTTTACTGCAGAAACGGGACATACGGCATAGTCACTCTCGATACTGTAAAGCGTCTAAATTCTTGTTAACTGCAGAAAGGGGACATATCCTGGAGAAGTCACCTTTCTGCAAAAGCATCGACATTGATTTCCGTTGTTGCCGTTCCGTACATCAATACAATGGATCAGTTAGTTTGTCATTATAATCCAACAGAGATATAGTAGCCCATTTTATCGTTCCACTGTGATACACTTGTTTTGATTTGTCTAGAACGAACAACACGTCTTTATTCCTCTCTAATCTTTATTTGATTATTGTACAGAGGTAAAATGAGTTCCAGTTCAGAAAGTGAACTAGAAATGTCGAGAAAACGAAAAAAAGGTGTTGTGAATAGAGATAAATATAAAAGAACTATTATTAAAAAGGCAAAAGTGCAAGGACTGCAGCATGAAAATTATTCTGGAAAAGTAATACCTGCAAGAGTGGTTGCTGGTGATCTATGGTAAGTTGTAGCTAATTTTTTTTTAAGTTGGCATTAGGAAAGATTATGTTTTTTTTCTAGTTGCTTCAAGAAATGTTTAAGCCGTTTGAGTGAGGAAGAGAAACAATGTATGCTTATTTCATTCTGTAATTTGGAAACTAAAGACCTACAAGATTTGCATTTACAAAGGCTCTTAGAACTACATTCTGTTTTACGAAAAAGAGGTAATACGGCCGCTGATAGTAGCAAACCAAAGTCGTTAAGTGTTAAATATTTTGTTCTGAACGGTTCAAGTAGAATACAAACATGCAAGAAAGCTTTTCTATCAGTTTACGGCATCTCTAAGAAGCGCTGCGAACGTATTATATTTCTTTTAAGAAATCACAAAATTCCGCAAGACATGCGTGGTAAAAATATTAGTGGAAATGCAATAAGGGGACATATCATTGCAAATATCCGGAACATATTGAATCCTACCCTGTAAAATCATCGCATTATACAAGTGAAGAAATTCATTATTTGGATTGCAAATTATCCGTGAAAACAATGTATGAAATGTTCAGAGAAAACATCCAAATGATAAAATTTCTTATAAATTTTTTTGGTCCTACTTTAAAAGAGAATTATGATTTAAAATTTGGTCGACCAGCAAAAAGATACTTGCAATACCTGTGAGGAGCTCAATGCTAAAATAAAGGTGACACCCTCAACGAAAATGCAAAGAGAGTAGCAGTCGCCGAACTTATGGTCCACAAAAGACAAAGCAAGAAGTTTTATGCAGCGTTAGATTTGGTAAAAAAATGTTGTGAAGAGGATGAGAAGACATTAGGAATATGCATTGATTTTATGGCCAATGTTTCACTTCCACAAATTCCTGTACAGGATCTCTATTATTTTCGTCAGCTTACTGTTTGTACTTTTGGAATCCATAATTTGAAATCTAAAAACATTTCTTGTTACATCTACCATGAAGGAGGGCGGGTAAAGGTGCAAATGATGTATGTTCTTTCCTTAAACATTATTTCGATCAGGAAGGAATTTGCAAAATTATAAAACCCTTCATTTTTTTGCGACAACTGCTCTGGCCAGAACAAAAATAATACAGTTGTTCGCTTTTTAATGAGTATGATTGAACTCAAAAGATTTGAAGAGATTCAGATATACTACCCTATGAGAGGACATTCATTCACGCCTTGTGGCCGTGACTTTGGCCTTATTAAACGCCAGCTCAATAAAACAGAACGATTCTACACCATCCAGGAATATATTGAAATTATTTCCAAAGCTTCCAAAAATCAGAAAAAGTTCTCAGTTATTCAGGTGTCTAGGGATTTAGTGTACGATTATAAAAGTTGGTGGCCACAATTTTACAAAAAAACCTGCCTGAGTAATGAATCTTACGGGAAGAGTGTGCCACGATCTCAAAAGAAAACATTTTCTATTGCCTCCTTCCATCATTTGACCATTTCCACAACCACTGAAGTAGTCAGCCGTGAGTTTATTAACTGCCCTGTAATTAACACTTACCGGCTCAGGAATGCCGAGAAAGGTCTAACTGATTGTGTAAGAAAAGCTTACCTCGAGAAGCTACCTATCAACAAAAAGAAAATGGCAGACATATTAAATACACAAAAATTCATTCCAGAGGACTTTTTGGAGTTTTGGACGAGCATTACCGCTTGGCCGACAACTGAAACGGAAGGCGATATAGAATAGGTGTTCTTAACTTAATAACTTCAATTGTTTAATGACCAGTTGAGATAAATAACGATTTGAATAAAAAAATGACAAAATCATTACGCTAGTTTTATTTTACTGCAGAAAGGAGACATGTCCATCTTCAATTTGACAATCGAGTAACCCTTTAGAAAATTATATCTAACAAGAATCCAGATATTTTCCCTCTCAAACTAGTCCAAAACATTTTTGAAGAGGGGAGATACCTTTAGGCAGGGTGAAATTATAATGATTTTTTTAAAGGTGATAAAATAATTGGATCCATTATTGACTTTAACATCTTTTTGTTACATTCATAAAGTGCAAAAAAACATGTGATTTTTTTTTTTTAATGGCGGCCCTGCAGGATACTTCTGCAAGTGTCTGCTCTGAGGCATCGAAAACTGCTGCTGCTGTAAAAAAAATTTCTATTTATTTGAAATAAAAAAGTTTTTTTGTTCAATTACTGATATGTTAAAGAAAAGGATAAACATATAAAATAATACAAAAGTTAAAAATTAAAATTAATATCGGCTGTTTAATTGAAGGTCCAAATGTTTGACCATTTTTTTAACAGTTTTGACCCTAAGAAAAATATTTATTAACCCGATGCCTTTAAACTTTTAGGTACATCCTTCCAATAGTATTATAAAGAAAAACCCCTAAAAATTTTAGCCAAATCGGTAAATAACTTTTTAAGTTACAGACAGTTTCGAGATAATCACATTAAAACTTATGATACCTTTTCTTTTTACAATATTTTTTTAACATTTTATACATTCAGAATATAAAAAAAAATTTTTTTTGGAAATCCCAAAGGTAAAAAATTCATTACGCTCCGGCTACCTGATTAGTGGTATGCAGACGCTGACGTTTTTGACTGTCTCCATAAATATTCAGTACTTTACTTTTTTCTTTTTACAATATATTTTTAGCATATTATACATTTCAAATTTAATAAAAGAAAAAAAATTTTTAGGAATTTTAAAGGTATCCCCACTTAAATGTACAAAATGTGAAAATAAATCAGAAAAAAATTATTTTCTTCTGCTCTAAATGCTCAAAACTTTGTAAGTATTGGTCGTAAAAAAAAGTTGTAGAGGATAAAAATTTTAATAATAAATTTTCTATAAGACGGTTAGAAATTGCAAACTGCATTATGCTTGTTGTAAAATAGCAATAAACGAAAAAAAAAAGGCAAAAAAATGTAGCTCTCGGGCTGGTTTTTTTGTACCCTTTAGATTTTTTTGAGGATCTCCAAATTCAGACAAAAAAAAACAACATTCTATTTTGGAACATTGTATACAAACTTTCCTTGGAATCTCAAATATACAGTATATCTGTGGATGCGGTTAACAAGAGGACAAATGGACCAAAAATTCGAATATACGAAATAAAAAATTCTGCTTGTCAAGAAAATGTATACTACAATTGGAAAATAGATTTTTATGGTACAGGGCGTCTCAAAAATGCAAAAACATAAAATCAAGCAAGAGCAAACACTCGTTTTTCGGCCTTTTAACGTAAATTGATAAATAAATACTTGCTCCAAATTTATTTCTTATTCTGATTCCGAACTTACTGAGGAAAATTTGAATTTATGAAAAATAAAAAAAAATCAACAATTTTGCAAGTACGCATTTTACATTTTTTCCATTATATATTTATTTTTATTAATGTTTAGTAATGTAAAGGTGATAAAAGTAGTAAAATGCATGGGTACTTGCAAAATGTTGATTTTTTTAAAATTTTTCATAAATTTAAATTTTTTAAGTAAGTTCGGAATCAGGTTTAGAAGTAAATTTGGAGCAAGTTTTTTATTTATTATTTCACGTTAAAAGGCCAAAAAATAACTGTTTGCTCTTGTTTGATTATATGTTTTTGCATTTTTGAGACGCCCTGTATGATAAAAATCTAGTTTCTCATTGCAGTTCATATTTTTTCGACAAGCAGAATTTTTTATCAAGAATGACTTTTTTTCATATCTTTCAATTTTTGGTCCATATGTCCTCTTGTTAACCGCATCCGCGGACATATTGTATGTAAAAAAAATTCTGAATGTCTAGTAAGTTGAATCGCAAAATTATTCTGCAAAAACTATCTAAATTAACCGAAATTTGCCCTAATTCGTCAGCATAGTAGGTTTTTTTTGACTGAATATGGAGATACTCAGAAAAATCTAAAGGATCAAAAAATCACCCAAAAAACTACTTTTTTTGCTTTTTGTTATTTATTGCTATTTTGTAACAAGCATAATGCATTTTGCAATTTCTAAACAATTTCAATATAGGTATAGAAAAATTAATTGTGAAACTTTTTTCCTCCTGCAACTTTTCTCTACAACCAATATTTACAAGGTATAAGGTATTGAAATTAAAAAAATATGTATTTTTTTCGACTTTTTCACACTCTTTATATTTAACACATGTCCTAGACCTTTCTGAGAGGGAGCATATCTCAATTCTTGTTATATACATGTTTCTAAAACACTTTTAAAAATAACACTGTTACCTGTCTTTGTCAATAGTTGAACTTAAAACACTCATAAGATTCGTTGTAGATGCAGGAAATGGATTTTTTACACTAATTCCACGAATATAGTAAAAAACTGTCGACAGTTTGTCTCCCTGACTTGCCTCTAGTAATGCTAATTGATTATAAGGATGGCCACTATGTGGGGAAACCAATATTGCTTGTCTAAAATGAACAAATTAATATATTTACCTAGAAGTGACTTGAAAATACATTGTTTTGCCAAAGAGATATTTTTTTAAAAAATACTTACTTATAAAAATTTTCAGCTTGCCGCCTTTGATTTCTATACCTTGCGATATCGCCTAAATGCACCAAACAATATTGGCAAATGTATGAACAAGATGCAATCTGTGGGATATTTATTTGTTCGTTGCCTGTTGTCGACTGTCCATAGACTATACCCCTTCTTCTAAATGGCAAGTCAATGTCAAAAGTGTTGCATAATTCTTGAAGTAAAGTCAGATAGAAGCCGGAGGCTGATTCCAGTGCCCATGCTAAAAGTGCTTGAAAATCTGATCTCTGCTGATTCTAAAAATTATAAATGTCTTTGAAATAGCAATGTATGTGTTCCACATTAAAAAATTAAATTAAATAAATATATATGTATAGATTTTTGCTTAAGTAACTATATCAAATGTAGTGACAAAATCTGTAACCACATTTATACTTTTGCTGTTCATACTCCTGTCGCTAACCTTCTTATCTCTAGCCTTTTCTTGCAAGTCAGTAATGTGATGTTTAAAGCCAATATTCCAAAGGTCCTGTTCTACTTTCTTATCCAACGCATATTCCAAATCAAGGACCAAAACCTGATGATAAATACTCTGCAATTTCTGTTGGTTGGCCCATGCCTCTGAGTCGTTTAATAAATCGCATTTTTGTTTTGGTTTTAAAAATTTATGGTTTAGGGTAAAAGTTTTAATCGTAAAACCTTTTTTGGGAAAAATTATTGGTTGAAGCATTTAAAACCCCAAGTCCCCATAAAATTTTTTTAAATTTGGGTTTTAAAAATTTGGTTTAAAAAATCTGAAATTTTAAAAATCAAAAAAATTAAAATAAAATCAAATTATTAAAAAATTTAAATTTTTAATTTTTTTTTGAGTTTTAAAGGGAAATTTGGGAATTTGGGGATTGAAAAAATGAACTAAAAATGTCTAAAAAATCAATAGTTTTTTTATTTTTAGTATTCCCCAAAAAAAAAAACCAGTTTTAACTATTTTGTTTTATTAGTAAAATTTAAAAGGGATTTCCCGTACGCAATAGTAAAAAAATAAATATAACCATATTTATTATTCTTTGGGTTAAATTTGTCCCCGCCCCCAAATTTAGACATAAAAGGGGGGAATTTTTTCCTTAAAATTGGGACGGGTAAAAAAAGGTTACAGCTTTTTTTATTTCCCCTTTGTCTTATTTTTTTGGGCCCAATTAAAGCTTAAGGAAAGCTTAATTTATTTAAACAAACAGTTTTTTATTAAAGGGGGGCCCAAAGAAAAGGGAAAAAAATCCCTATAATTAGTAAAAAAAAAAATTTTAAAAAAAAATTTTTTGGGGGGGGGTTGCCTCCACTTTGATTTTGACCAATTTGGTTTTTGGGGCGCTGATCACGAATTTAAAAACATTTTTGTTTGGCAACGTTTGTACTGTGTTAGTACTCAGTTTATGGATGGGGGAGTTTTGTTTTAAACTTGGTCTTAGGGGGGAAAGTTAGTTTTCAAATGGTTGGCAACACTGACCAGAACTAACCCGTCACTTGTCAGAATCAGATGTTTAATATTTATATGGGATATTTTTGAGTTTTGCTATATTAATTATTATTATTTTTAAATATAAATATTTTAATCACTTTTTAAAATAAATAAGTGAAGTAAATTCGTAACTGATTAAGACTGTCAGGCTTTAAAATCAATTAAAAATGTTAGCATCCAGACATCGGTCCCAGAATATAGAGAAAGCTCCAGGAAACCATCCAGGCACCATAGATCTAGAAGTAGATCAAGGTCTAAGTCCCAAAAACAGAACCTTCATCCAGTAGATACGATGAGTCAAGTCGAAAACATCATTCCAGGTATAGTATTTATTGATTTAATTTTTAACAATTCTTACAGATTAAGGCAAACCTACAATGCAACACTATAACCTTCTTGGTTGCTGTACAAAAATAGTATATTTTTAATATATTTTTAGTCATTCAAATAGTATACGCCACTCTGAGGACAGGCATTTTAAAAGTGAACGAAAAAATGGTGATCACAGCCGAACCAAATCTACATCTCAAGAGGATGACATTTATGGAACACAGAAGACAAGAGCGAGAGATATTGGGGATGAGAGATTGTGCTTCTGTATGGGGAAAATCTCCTTTAAGAGAAGAGTAAGAAATTTTTTAAATTATCCAGAAAAAAATTTTGACACAACTAGAGCATAGAGTCTAGTCCCTTTTTTTTCATCACATGAATGAAAAAGATGGAGGTACTATTTTTCTTCTGTTATATTTTAATTGTAATTTAATTTTGTAGAATTAGCTCTGCAGAAGAAGAAGGCAAAGAGGATGTCAGCATACAAAAAAAATTAAAAAAGAAGAAGCACAAGAAAGAGAAAAAGCACAAAAAGGATAAAAAGCACAAGAAAGCTAAGAAGAAAAAACGTAAAGCATCATCAAGCTCAGACAATTCTAGTTCTGAGGAAGAACAGTGGGTAGAAAAAGGATCCGAAGCACCTAGGAAGTTCAAGAGGAACTCGTCAGACTCCGAGGATGAAGACTCTGTTGTTGGACCAGTCCAGAAACCTCACACTACTCTTACCCACAAAGAAATGGGCAAAGCTTTACTTCCAGGAGAAGGCGCTGCCATGGCTGCATATGTGGCAGAAGGTAAACGCATCCCAAGAAGAGGTGAAATCGGTCTTACATCTGAGGAAATAGAGTCATTTGAAAAAGTTGGTTATGTAATGTCAGGATCAAGGCATAGAAGAATGGAAGCTGTGCGAATACGGAAAGAGAACCAGATTTACTCGGCAGATGAGAAGAGAGCCTTAGCTATGTTTAGTAAAGAGGAGAGGCAAAAGAGGGAGAACCTTATTTTGGGGCAGTTTAAAGATATGGTTAAACACAAGTTGGCTGACAAAAATAAATAATTGTATCATATTTTTTTGACCAAAGACTATGCTTGACCTCAGTTGTAGCATCTAAATTTAATTAAAGTAAGTGGGGTATATTTTATGTCAATAAATAGGGTTTAGGTGCCTCTCCCTGACGCCAATGAACTAGTTAGCCCCCTATCACTACAGACAATGCTACTAGATTTAAAAAAAAATTGTCAAATAATATTTGAATTATTTTTCAAAAACCATTATTTAAAAAAAAAAACACCCTGTATCTTGAAAATGGCCTGAGAAATCACCTCCTTAAATATTGCTGGGTCTTTTTTAAACACCCTGTATGGAGGCAATGATTGGGTTTATAAATGGTTACAAAAGTAAGCTCAAGCTCACTTAATAAAATAATTAGTATTAATTATTTTGTATGTAAATATTATATATAGTTTTAGAACCCTAATAGTATAATAAAACACAAATTACCATTTTAAAATTTTTATTTTTCAAAAAAAAAAATTATTCTTCTCACATAGGACCAGCATAAAGGGATGACATATAATTTGTATTATAAATTTTTCCAAAAAAATGCATTCTAAATGAAAGTTGCCTGAAAAAGAAGGGCACATCCTGGTGGTGTCTGATTTGAGGTAATATATTCAGACATCCCAAAAAATAACAAATTTTGTAATTAATATTTTTGCAACAGTAAAGGGCATGAAAGTGCTTTACTATTAAATACTTCAGAGCAAAGTATTTTTCAAATGAAAAAAATATATTTTTTTGGTCCAAAATGATTTTTTTAGTAAAATATCATTAAAAATTACACATTAATTCTATAAAAACCATGAGCAAACTTGATAGTTTATAGATTTGTCATAAACGCCTGCCAACTTTGACAATCCTTTACATTTTTGACTCTTTGAACCATATTTTCAGTAAAATTTTTCATCAATTTTCACAGAAATATTTTTTTATAAACAAAAAAATTGTTGTTAACTTTAAACAACTATTGAGAGCGCTCAAATGATTGAATATTTATTTTTAAAAAAGCATTTGAAAGATTAAGATCTCTGGCATATGTAAAAAAAAATCAAATGTCCAAGTCTCATAGTATGGACTCTACCCAATTTGCAAAATTGTCCATTTTTTTAAATTAATTTGGACTGCAAAATTATTGTGCAAAAGCTATCAAACCAAATTTAACAAAACTTGGCTTGATAATTTTATTCATCATGGCATGAATTTGTTTTTGGCTGAATATGGATGTTGTTTTTAGAGAAATTTATAGGATTTAAAAAAATAATTAAAAAAACTATGTTTTTATCTTCATTTTTTGTTTATTGTTATTCAGTAGAAAAAATAATTTATTTTGCAATTTTTAACCAATCCAATTGTAGAAATTTAATTATAAAACTTTTCTTTTACTGCAACTCCTTTGTGTCCAACTTTGTATTGGCCTTTATGTAAAAATTATAGATAAAATTACTTATAATGCCTTAATTTACCAATATATTTTACATATACAAATTACTGACAGAAGGACTACCTTTACAAACAACTTTTACTTCAAATCCCAAAGTATTTAGCAACCTAACTATTTCTGAAGAATTTACAGAATCTAAGGGCATATTATCTGTGTACACCACCCATAAGGTACTCTTTATATTATTATGAATGCAATAAGTGAAAACAGTAGCCCCAAAATCCTTTACCAAATTTGGTGTTTCCAATCTCTTGCAAAAATTATATGGAACATCTTCAAGGTTTGTGAGACACCTAGTAAAAGTAATTGCAGATTCTCCAATCAAGCTTTCCATTGGCTGAAATGTGGATATAAGAGAACTGGTAACTGCGTGAACTGATTTTGCTTTTGTTATCCATGGTGATAAAAGTTCTACCATCTGTATTAAAAAAGAGAATGAGATGTGTAAATGAATACAGGTGAATTTTTTATATAGTTTACCTCCCCAAGTACTAAATTCCGGTTATTTCCGTCAAATACTACCAAATAATTTTCCTTAAATTTATAAACTGTTAGTCCTTCATTTCGTAACCTGACTATAGGTGGTTTTTCTTTAGTTATAGATGTACAAACATGCACTACCTTTTGTGTTTCCACAAAGACAAGTGTTTCGATGTTATCTGGGGGACTTGGGTCTCCTTCCCATTCAATTACGGGCCTACAAAACGTATTTGTTACATTTTCATTTAATGTTTTAAATTTAAAAGATTTCCTAATAATAAAATTTGAGTTTAACAGAATAAGTCTTACTTTTGATACTCAGGCAATTCTTCCAGTTCATCATCTATTATTAAGGCCCTTGTTGTAGGTTCAATTATCTCTCCAAAAACCATATTTCTAAATTTTTGTTGACTTTAGAGCTGTAGCAAACCGTATGTATTCGGTACTGAGTAACGGGTGCGCCATCTAGTACCGAGTAACGAAACGTTACAAAGAATGCATTCGTTACTTCGCATGCATTTCGTTACTGCATTTTCGTATTATACTGTTCACGCAAGTACAGTTGATGCATTAACGTTTGCTGATCGTATATTTTAATTCCAGGGCGCAACTTTTTGGTAATTTAAAAACGTATTAAACGTTTATTAAAGGTATTTTGTGTGTAGACAAAGTTTAAAAAATTTGAACAGAAAAAAGGTATGAAAGTATTTTTACAAATTAGTTTAATTTTCTTGCTACAATGGATAAGAAAAGGTTTTATTTTTAAATATGAACCAGGAAATTTCTGACATAAAATGTTTTTTTTTAATTATGATTTTTTTTTTGATATGGCGCGACGAGCAAGTCGCAGATGTTAAATGTTAATGCTGCCCATAACCATTGCGGCGCTTTTTGGTTCAATTTCATTTCTACGAAAAAAGATTTTTCTTGATTGTTTTAGTTTTGTTTGAAATGTTTTTTTTTTATTTTTACGTTTATTTTAATTCTAAGAACAAAGATTTTTTGTTTTTTTATTTTGTTTAAAACATGGTTTATTTCATTTTTGTGATTAATTTCATTCTAACCAAAACTATTTTAATGTCGACTTATTAATAGAATGTTGTGTAAATTTCATTGATAATAAATAACTTTTGAACATCTTGCTTGGAATATAACATAAAATCACGATTAAAATTTTCAAAATAGTAAATCCATTGCAAATTTGGTAAAATTCCGTCAACAATTTACTTGTAGTTCTACACTTTACTTATTAAAATTAAGAATAACTTAAACACAATTCTGGTTTATACGGACAAATTTAAAAAATACACCTTACGCAGCTTGGTATGTAATGCATTAGTATGTTTTCACACCGCGACGTCATACTGTACGCATACGCAATACGACTCGATTCTTTCCTCTAACATAACATAGCATTTATGAGGTATCAGAAGTAACGAGTAACGTAACGATACGATAGTAACGAGTACTAATTGATATAGTAACGAATACATACGGGTACGCTCTTTTTCGTTACTTTTACACCTCTGGACTTCTAAATAAACCTGACTTTTCAGGTTACGGGTATCTTGTCTTCTTCATTGATTTCTGTATTGTTTATGGAGAAATTTCAAGTAAAATCGCCAACACGATGTAGGAGGGCTATTGAAACCTTCGAGCATATACCTACGTAGAGACAGCCTTGATGCTTGGCCGTGCAAACAGCGTACACGAAAAAGAAGAATATGTCTATTACTTCTCTGTCTCGCTCCGGATGCTGAATGGCAAAACAACTTTTTCCATTTTTTAAATACATATAAGACATAATTTGATTTATTTTTGTTTATTTTCCTATTAAATTACAAATAAATGTAAGTATAATATCTACTATTAGAGATGGATTAATATGAAGATGTCACTACTTAAAACATATAATACAATTTTGTGACACCTTATATTATAAATATCAAAATTTGTACAAAATTCTAAAACTAGTTCAAATAGGTATATTTTATATGAGTTTCCACATACGTCTAGACATCCATTCTTCACCTCAGAATCCATCACCTGTATCTGATAGACCTTGCATGCTAAAATAAAAGCAAGGAAAATTTGTCAAAATCGTATTCAAAATGTACTTTATGATCCACATAGCAACTCTTGCACTAACCGCAAAATATCTTTTATCCTAGACTATTATTTGGTTTACTTACTTTGCTACAGCTTCCAGGCTGTTTAACAACTGATATCCAGCAGTAAAAACGTCCCCTTCTGTGAAATGCATCTCTGGATCGGTCTCCATAACCTCCTCCTCTTCTTCCTTAATCCTCGCTTTGAACAGTCTACAATTAGAAGAGCCGAAAAATAGTTACTTCTACTCATGGAGACTAAAAATAAGGAGGACCATCTCTGTGTTACAAAAATGGCCGTCAAATTGCAGTAAATTAAGATGGCGTTGTATTCCAGAGGACCGTTTTTAAACTTCAGCCTTAACAGATGGTTCCCCTTATCTTTAGTCTCCATGCTTCTAGTACTGCAGTTAAAACTGGAAATAATAGTTAAAAACCAAAGAGAATACAAGAGGGAAGAGAAAATCGTGCTATTTCTTAATGGGTACAACAACTGTTCCTCACACATTTCTATACTCTTTGTTAAAAACTCAACAGAACTAACTTACTTTCCAATTTCTCCTGTAGCTGAAACACTCTTTGGCGACAGAAGAGCTGAGTAATGTTCATCTAACTCGTTACATCTTTTTTGTAACACACTTATGTATTTCAGTATTCTACACTGATAATAGTCATGTAATCCTTTGGCTCCTCCTAAACCCATTTCAATCAAAACTCTTTCTATCGCATTCTAAAAAATAAATATACCAGAGGACCCTATTGATTTTTTGCTGTTAATTAATTATTAATTTTCGGATGATCAAATTGTCTATATAAAAAGTTACATAAATATTTTTGATAAGATGAATAGTAAATTTTCAGTCCAAAATAGAATAATTGTTTTTAACTGATGTAATTTTTATTTTTTTTTTAAATTAAAAATCATATATTTTATTCATTTAAATTTCAAATCACTCATAATTTGCAAGAAAAAATAAAAAACTACAAAACTTTTAATTTTCAAATTTTTTTTTAGGGGTATAAGTCATAGGTACCGGGCAAGGGTGGTAAACTTAACAAGGAGTGCTGGATCCCATTTAAACCTATATACGACGATTTAAATGTCATTTCGATAATTGTGACGTAATCCGTTTGCCCTATTGTTTTGTTTACAAGTAGTATAAAGTCTTAATTTTATTAAGTGGTATACAAAACTGATCTAAAAGTAGGTGTAAATCCAAATTAGTTTTTAAAAGTTTGAATATTTAACAAAAATTTATAAAATAAATCTATCTTCTGGGCAATCCGGTGACGTCACAAACATAACCTTATCTGCGGACAAATAGTATAAATCGAGCACTCCTTGTTAAGTTTACCACCCTTGGGTACCGGGTGATCCAGTATAATGTGAACACCCTCTAACTTTTCGCTTAAAAACTAATTTTAAAAAATTTCAAGATAGCCAGTTGGTGTATTTTTTTTCTGGGCATTTGAAAATTTAATCAGAATTTTTTGTGAGCGTGGTGACGAAAAGAGTGATTTTTTTCAATGGAACAACCTATTTTTAAATATATTTCTTAAAAGACCCTATTTTTCTCATTTTAAATATACAGGATGTCCCAGAATATGTAATCAATCTCTCAGAATCTAATAGAAAACCTAAAAATATGACATAATTCCCATAATTTTTTTTTCTATGGCCCTCCCCTACGGAGATACAGGTACATAACGGACGCCTCTATCAGTATCCAGATTAATAATTATAAATTATTCTTACAGTACTTCAATAAATAGATTCGTCCTAAATAAAAAGTACTTACTGGAAAACCGCCTGTGTCTAAATTTTCTTCTTCATTAAGTGCGGAAACTACCCTATCACAGATCTTTACCAAAAATTGTTCTAATACATCAACTAGTACATCCAGGACACTTTGAAATGATTCTACAAAACATAATATACTGTGGTTTATACTTTTTATTGCTCACCTTCATAACTATTAATAGGTAAATTATTAATATCATATATGGATGGTGAGTATTCACCCACAATATGGCTAAAGACCGATCCCCACTTAAGGGGTTTTACCCGTGACACATAAATTGTCAACCATCAGCTAATTGTTGAGGTTCTTTCAAGGGCCTGGGTAAAACCATAACCATGCACATTTTGTATTAGAATAATGATTTTTGGTGGTACCAACCATAAATTTAGGGAGGAAATTTTGCCAAAAGCAGCATGTCATAGGGAAAAATTAGAACCTATCCTAATTTAGCAGGTAAAAAGGTGTGATTTTAACCGTTACCCATGACTTGCAGGTGAGAATCTTAAAACTAAAACCTTTTTCACCAAGGGTGAAAAACTCCTGGTTAAAACCTCCAGATGGGAATCAGCCTTAAAACTGTGGTAAATGTCTCGAATGTTGCCTGAACTCCGATTTTGACCAAATTTACTATATGGGGGTTTTTTGGGGAGCTAATCAGAAATCTGAAAAAATTTCGGAAATGTTGTTTTCGACATATTCATCATCAAAGTTGAAAGTGAAACTAACATCATTTACACAATTCCTCCTTTTCTGTACACAGAATTCTTGATTTTTGCACTAAATTGGCACATAATATCTCATTAACACCTTTTAAAAACCTGTTTCTATATTTATTTTATACATTTTTTTCATTTAATTGCAAATCTCCATTTTCAAATGCCACAACCATGTATACACTAGGGAATTTTTCAGCAAACATGGCCGCCCATTTGAAAGTGAAGCTTTGCAATTAAATGGAAAAAAGATGTAAAACAAACATAAAAAATGGTTTTTAAAATATTGTGTGCCAATTTAGTGTAAAAATCAATAACTGTATGCAAACTGAAAGGGAAATATAGTGAAAATGAGGTGTTTGATTTTCAACCTTGATGATGAATATCTCGAAAATGAAACGTTTCCGAATTTTCTTTTCATGATCAGCGCCCCAAAAAACCCCCGAGAGACAATTACCAAAATTATTACTTCTCTTAAGACTCAAGTATAATATAAAAATAAAAAATTTATTATTGCTTTTATAATATTTTTACCTTCAAAACCAATATGTGCTGTCATTGTAGCCACACATTTAGTCAGTATCTTCTTAACAATTGGTTCACTAAGTTCGACAACTTCTAATTCACCTTTTGCTGATTCCCTAAAAAGAAATTACACATTTCAAGCACTTTAAGCTTCGTTGTTATAAGCATAATTGATGCTTACAAAAGTGATGTCGTAGGCATAAAATTTAAATTATTTAATGTATGCTTTAATGCTACTTTTGGCATTTCTGGTATAGGTGGCTTTGCATCAGCAGATGGGATCAACTTCGTTTCTATTGCTAGCTCAGCTACCCTGATTGTTTCAGTCATGTTGTTCATCCATTTGTGCAGTTGAATTGCGTACAACATTAAGGGGTCCATAGGAGGTAAACTAAAAAAATACAAGTCAGGCGTGTCCGATACATTTACATAGAGTTTAATGAGTACAAGGATTTAAGAAGCTGTATGAACACTTAAGTGTGACTTACACAAAGTCTTTAACTTGCATGACATTTTCTCCATCAGGATATTCATCTAAACAGTTTCGTTGCATGGATTTTTTGATATCCTCAGAAACATCAGGAAGTTCTGCAAGACTCTCGTCGGGATCCTCCGGAATTTCACCCCAGTGTATTTTGGGTGATGAGGGTTCATCATCGGAGTCATTTTCCGCCATCTAAGTATAAAACTTTTTATTTTCTAGTTTTTATATGTATATACAAACTAATTTGTAGAAAAGTTGGGTTATGCCGCTTAAGCGGTGTTGCTTGTTTTTGTTGTTGCTAATTTGTAATCGCCAACACGTATACCGTGTCAGATTTTGCTAGTGCCGGAGCAACCCCTCAGGATTGATTACAGCTTTGAGCATATACCTATAGAGGCAGCCTTGCCGCTCGACAATACGAACAAGCGTACGATAGAAAAAGAAGAATAGGTTAGTAAGCTTTCTCTCTCGCACGCTTGTTCTAATTGGTGGCGGGTTAGCGCTGACCAATCGGCATGCGGAGTGCGGTAAATGACCGTTTGCACCAACAATTATAAGGAACCCTAAGCGTTAGGTATTTCTTAAATCTTTAATGTAGCCAATCAAAATGCCTGTTTGGCCATTTTAAGGATTACCTTGTGCTAAGGGTTGCTTGCTTGCTTGCTTGGGTTGGGATGGCTTTGCACCTGCAATCGCCAGCTCGATTTGGTGGTGGCTCCAATGTTATCTGGCTCTAGATCATATTGGGGCCTCCGACTTTTTCTTTGTAGAGATATCTAAAAGTGCTGTGGAGAATCTTAAAGTGTTTGAATGAAGATCTTATTATGAAGAGCAAATGAGGTTATAGTTAGTTATGACAATACTACAAAGGCAAACATACAAGGTGTACACAAAAACAGAGGGAGGAAAAAGGAAAAGCGCAAGAGCGTTAAGCTGAGCATTACAATTTTCTTTTATTTATGGTTAAAAAAGCTATGATCATATTAATTGAGGAGTTATTTAGATGATTAGCTAAAATTGTCTGCATGGACATCGGCGTTGGAAAGCTCATTTTCGTACAGGTTCCTTAACAACAATTTTACCGGCCATTAAGGACGTATGTCTGAGCTTTTTGGAGCTGGCACCTCTTTTGGAGCTAGGATCATGGAGACTAAAGATAAGAAGCACCAACTCTGCTACAAAAATGGCCTTATGGCCGGTTGCACCAAAAGTATCTTAAGTAGACCTTTATTAAGGAGCTCTTAAAATTAAGGGTAACTTAAATTGTTTTCGCTTTCACCATTAGATTTTTATTGCAACTTAACTAAGACTACTTAGAAAGATGGCAACGTTGCATCGTTCTTCTTTTTTAATGTTGGCCTTTACTACGCGAATAATCAGAATTAACTGATATTAGATCTTTCCTTTTCTAGCTTGTGTGTCATTTAAATGATAGAAGTAATCCGACTTGAATCTTTGTAAATAATTAAAACTTAAATTTTTTCATTTTATAGACATTATAATACAAAATCAGTAGTTAGTTTGTGATTTTTTGTTGTAAAATTAATAACAATATGGAAAAAAGATCTAGGGCGCCTTTCTTTACGGCCATGGAAAAGGAATAATTATTGTCAATATGAAATATAAACACAAATACATCATTAAAAAAAAACTTTTATTATTTTATATGAACAAATTAAATATTCCTAATTTACAAGTAAATACTTAAAATTTAAAAGCTAATACAAACTTGTCATGTTTAAACTAAAGCTCATCTTCGATTTGCTCAAGTAAGCTGAGCACTGTTGATTTCTGTTTAGATGTTAGATGGATTAAGCGCATGATTTATTTATTTTTAAACGTCATATAATGCCAAAATACAATAAACGTTAAAAAAGGCTTTAAAACACTGCTTTCCCAACCGACAAGCAGAATTGTTGTCGTCGTGACGTCATGCGCAACGTCGTACGAAATTAAATCGCCAGTGGTTTTATCTTCTAGTAATAGTATCATCAGCAGACCGTTGACCGCTAGACCAGCAAAACAGCCATAGGAGAAATAGAAGATGATCTTCCTTATCTTTAGTCTCCAAGACTGGTATCGACATTTAAAAAATAACCTTACTTTTTTGACGCCGTAGGCCGTAGTTGTTATTAAAGTTTTCTGGTGTGGTGTTTTTACAAAAAATAAAGCTAAAATAATGGCAAACGATAGGGAGATACTAAGGGAAGTCTGGGAAGGGAAATTACCGGTCTGTTTTAAACTAGATCCCGATGAAGTTGTAGAATTACAACAACCAGACCCTTTTTATTTGATGGTACCCAGATTGAGTTACTTCCCTTTAGGTAAACTTTTCAGGGACTGTTCTAACAATAATATAGTACTTTATTTAATATTTAAATGATCTACAGTAAATGTATCACGATTTCATTTATGTGGTGGCACAACAGAATACAAATCTCCTAACTGGGCACTATTTAAATCAATGAAATTAACTAATATACACATAAAACTCTTTTTGTTTTAGTCACAGACAAGGTTAGGAAGCATTTTTTAAAGTATGTATCCAATGATAAACAGGACCATGAAATGTGGCTGGAATGTAATGGTCAACCCATGAAGTGGCACTTTCCAATCGGTGTGCTGTATGACTCTCTAGTTGACAGTGAAACTGAAACTTTACCCTGGGTAATAATGGTACATTTTGATAAGTTTCCAGAGACGCAGATTTACAGATTTAGTAATAAGTAAGTAAATTAGTTTGGTAATTATCTAGAAAATTGATCACAAATCTGCAATTTTGGCGGTTTTTAAGATATCCATTATCAAACTAACCTTATTTACACTATTCCTCCTTCTTTTTGCACAAAATTATTGATTTTTTACACTAAATTAGCACACAATATTTAATAAACACCTTTGAAAAACTTGTTTTTATATTTATTTTCCCCCTTTTTTTCGTTTAATTGCAAACCTTTACTTTCAAATGTCGCAAACATGTATACACTAGTGAATTTTTCAGCAAACATGGCCGTGAAAGTGAGACTTTGCAATTTAATGAAAAAAAGGTGGAAATAAATACCAAACAAGGTTTTAAAAGGTGTTTATAAAATATTGTATGCCACTTTAGTGTAAAAATCAAGAATTGTATACAAAAAGAAGGAATATAGTGTAAATGAGGTTAGTTTGATGATGGATATCTCGAAAACGAAACACTTCCGCCATATTCGTTTTATATTCGTGATCAGCGCCCCAAAACACCCCTGTATACCAGATTTGGTGAAAATCGAAGTTGCAGCAACTTTCTAGACAATTACCATTATTTTTTTTCATAAGTTATCACTTAAATGAATTTTCTTTAAAAAAGTTTTTTATTTTCAGGGAGACAGTAGAGTCATACTTTATGGCATGTTTGAAAGAGGCTGATGTATTAAAACATAGAGGCCAAATTGCCAGTAGTATGCAAAAAAAGGACCACAATCAATTATGGTTAGGTCTACAAAATGGTAAATATATTTTTAACTCTTTTATTTGTTTAATCCTCATTTAAAATGCTTATAAAATACTAACGGTCTCTTAATATACCTTTTTTGGTAGTCAATTTTTTTCGAAAACTTCTAGTTTCTGGGTCATAACTCTCCTTGTAAACTACACCTAAAACTGCACAAACTTTCCTAAAATTCCTTCTTCTTAAAATTAGATACACCCATAGATTGTATTTTAAAAAATATTTTATTTTATATATTAAAAAAAAAACCTTTTTTTCATTTTTTACAATTTAATGCTGATAGAACAATTTAAAATTTGGCGCCCTTTTGTTGTATCTACATAACTGTTTAAAATCCTTAGATAATTTCGTTAATTTAAAAAAAAAATCTATTTTAGAAGTGATTTTTTTAAACTAATGACTAAATTTTCGTCTGCTGTAAAATAAAACATGTTCTATTATAAAACCAGTCAGTTTGGCTGTAACCAGCTTTAAGAAATAAGAATATTAAAAAGTTTGTGCAGATTTGAGGTTTTTAATTTTTTTTTTTTGTATCTTCGGGACAGTCCACGAAGGCTAAGGCCTAAGCACTATAGTACCGTACTGGGTGTCTGAAATGTGGTAATAGGGAGTTTATTATTCACACGAGACTTAAATATTTGGAGATTTGAGGGAAAAGAAAAAACTTCTGCTGGTAGCAGGTTCCATAGTCTGGACACTCTAGGGATGAAGGAACCAACAAATTGGGAAGTTCGGGGCCTCTCAATTTGGACTGTAAAAGGATGCATAAAAGTGGCGCTGTGTTGGTCTGTTGGGAGCTGCCAAAGACAGAATTATACTGGCCAACTCTTCGGAGCAGAAGCTGTGAAATTACCTATAAATAGGGACAAATTTCCTACGGCTCGTCAGTGGGCAAAAGAAGGAAGCTTTTCTGTACTGTACTGGACTAAGTGGAGCATTCTTACTCAAAAACTAGCATTTTCTAAATAAAATGGTTTAGATTCGCAATTAGCAACCCAAAAAAATCCTGTATACCAAATTTAAATAAAATAGCCAATGGGTCCAGTAAGTAAAGAGTTAGCTATTTTTATTATTTCTTTATTCTTTTAGATAAATTTGATCAATTTTGGGCTGTGAATAGAAAACTTATGGAGGTGTCTGGTGAAAATGAACATTTTAAGTACATTCCATTTAGGTGTTACCTAGAAGATGGGTATAGGCAAAAGTTGGTTAAACCAGTGTCCGAAGATGGAAGAAGAAAAACTTTACAAGATCTTTTAAATGAGATGTTCCCAGAATCGCCAAGTGGTGAGTATAATTTCTTTACTTATTTCTGCTTTCTACATTGTAATATTAAATATGACATAAAAACTTATGTCTGTGTTTTTTTATGTTTAGTGCAAGCCAAAACACATGGTATGATTCCACCCTTGGACACACCTCTACAGTGGATGTCAGAGCACTTAAGCTACCCAGACAATTTTTTGCATTTATGTATCCTTTAAGTCTTAATTTACCGTAAATAATAATAATAATAATAATTAAATAATTTTCAAAGCTTAAAAAAACTGTTCTTGCCACTTTAGTGGAGTGAGGTCACAGGTATGAAAAAGAAATAGAATACTTAGTGGGAATTTTAAATGGTACACTCATGAGATGCCACCCACAAAGGGATTTTTCTATACGATTTTGGCAAACCTAAAAAATCTAGGTAGCTGAGGCTGCACAAATACACAAAAATCATGCAAGACAGTCAAAATCTATTAAATTTTGCAAAAATATAAACCGGAAACAAGACAATAAAACATCACATCACCATTAACAAAACTAAATTGACTAAATCAACTAAATAACAGTTGAAAAGTGGAATGAAGTTTATAGTGTTGCCACTTGTTAAAGGATGCTACAAAAGAACTTCGGATTCTACAGGCAAGAGTGCACTCAATTACAGCTAGATTTGTTTTCAACAAACCCTACACAATTAACACAAAAGGAACAATATCAAAAGGCGAGTCTAAAGGAACCATCAACCTTTACACTGACGGCTTAAAGACCAAGGTGGGTACAGGCTGTAGCATATACTCACTAACTATAAACTGAAAATCGGCTGGACAATGGGTGCCTAATCCAGCGTGCTTCAATCAGAACTGACAGCCATAACCATAGCGGCTCACAAAATTAAAAGTTGCAACATTACCAACAATACTATCTGTATTTATACAGACAGTAGACAAGCACTACTAGACCTGAAGAGACCACGCATTACTTCAGGACTTGTACAAGAATGTCACCCTGCCTTAATTAATATCTCTCAAAATAACATGGTCAACTTAACCTGGATCAAGGGGCATGACATATCTTAAGGTAATTATACCGCTGACTCGCTAGCCAGGGCGGCTGCAATAACAGAAATCATAAAAGTATACTTCCATCGTTTGTTTAAAGGAAAGTGGGATGAAACTACAAACCGCAACCTTGCAAAAATACTGCTAAGCTATCCTGACAAGGTAATAGTGAAGAAATGCCTTACAATGTCCAGAAAGTATTAACCGGCGTTCTAATTGGCCACTGCGGGCTATGAGAACACCTATTCTTCAAAAGTAAAGTAAAGTAATCTTTATTCATCACTCAAGCTATATAAATAGAAACAGCATCGGACTTGTAATTTAATAAATACAAAGTAAATATATAATAAACCTATTCCATAATAAAAACTAAGTAAAATAAATAAAATAAAATTTCCTAATTACTACACATTCAAATGACAATAAAATTATCCTAAAAATATCAACACAGAGTATTAACAATATAACTTAATTTTTATTTAAAACTTGCATTAAAAGGTACTCATCCACATCATAAAAGGCTTGTCCCACTAAGAAATTCTGCAAGGTATTCTTTAGGAGTTTATTACTTTCAATATTACCGAAAAGTTGCAGAAACTTATTATAAAAAATAATTCCCGAAAATGTAGGGGAACTCTGACCGACACTCAAACGAGAATATAAATGAGAAAATGGATTTATTTGACACAGAAATATGCAGAGGTTGCGAACAAGAAAATGAGGAGCGGTGAAGTACATTGTCCTAATATTTAACAAACCCCAATGGGACAAATTCTGTATTACAAATTATGGCGATTCCAGATAAAGACATCGTAATTTGAATTAATATCAATATAAAACCTACATTAGGCTGGTACCTTTCAACTTTCAATTAATCAATAGTTTTGCCATACAATCTGATCATGAAATATTTCCAAAAATGCTTGTGCGAGTGGCAATGCATGTGTGTACCACTTTACGCCCGTGTATGGCTATGATATGAGAGTCAGTATTCTATTTTTTTAGAGGTTTGTGAGTGCTGTCAGCTCCTATTGGTTTTCGATATGTCGCTGGCGTTCTGGGAACGCGCCTTTTGGAAACGCGTTTTTCCTCGTCGATTTCCTAATTCACCTAAATCTTAGTTGTAATACTCTTAGTGGACTACAGTGTCATTTTCTGTGCTCTATGTGTTTTAAAACCTGTAAAGCATTTTTTCTCATAATATAATTGATTAAATTTAAGCTAGGTTCCTATACTTGCAAAATGCAACTTTTGTTCTTATGCGCCATTTAAAATTTTATTTGGCTGCAGTAAATGAATCTCTAGTTACATGCGAATTTGTAATATTTAAAATCTAGGTGGAACAAGTGAATTAATTGAAACAATTATTGTTAGGGAATATTCGCATTCGCGCCTGCTCTGAATGAACTGGTTGTAATTGACATGTCATCTGTTCTTTTTAAAACAACACTTTTTTGTTTTATGCATATTCTAATTCCCACTTGCCCGATTCTATGTTCTATTGTTATTATTTTTACATAGAAATTTGTTTAAAATAACAGAATCACAGAATCAAAACCGTCACTCCGAAAGAAAAGTGACGTAACTCAAAAAAAATTGGTTTTAAGAAAATGGCCAACAAAAAGTTCTGAGATTTTTAAGGTGTTACTATACAGGGTGTCCGGAAACAACATCAGAAAACGTAAGGTAGTGATTCTACATTAAAAAAAAAATGCTAGTAAGTTATATGAGAAAATGTCGAAATCTCCACCATTACCAAGATAAAATATCATTTTTCGTTTAATTTTTTGGCATATTTATTTTATTCTTTAACCGATTAAGTTAATATTTGGTATGGGAAACAAGTTTGGTTGACTTAACAATTCTAAGAACAAACAACATTAATTTTCTTTATAACTTTTCTATTTCAACAGATATCTTCAAACAGAGTATAAAATGTTAGAGGTACCGTAATCTGGGGCGAAGACGGACAATTTTCTTACATTTTTTTGAGTAAATTTTAGAAACAGAGTCGAAAAATTGTGAAAAAATTAATCAAGAATCTTCAATGTATCTGCAATAAGATCTAAGGAAAATAAGTTCTAAAATATTAACCCCCACCACTTTTTTTTAAGTTGGAGAGTGTCCGCCTTCGCCCTTATGGGTGGGGTGAAGACGGACAGGCGTTATTTTATACAGAAAATTGTGTTAGACCCCGGTGGAGGCTGAAAGCGGACACCAAAGGTGGAAAAAATATATTTTTGATATAAAATAAGGACATAATATCGAAAATCAAACCAAATTTCATGTACTTTTTAATGTTTTATTTAAAAATACAGCATAACAGAAAACTCTAGAATAGGTATTTTCTTAAACAGAACAAAACAAATAAACATTCGAACATTTTCAAATCTTAAAAATATAAATCTTAGAAAAATAAATTATCATTCATTTTAAACCGACAGAAAACAAGAATATTTTCTTAAATAGAACAAAAAAAAGCATTCTAATATTTTCAAATCTTTAAAACCTCCCTAGAGGTGAGCTCTTAATCGATTTTAAAGTCTTTTGGCAAAAAAGGAAATTGGTATCTTTGTCGCCTCAAATCACAGACATTTAACTATTTGAGCTTTCTCTACAAGACTTTCATCTTTTGCAACTGGATATGTAAAATATGAACCCATTTTATCAGATGTTTGCTTGCGTAAGAAATTCACTAGGAAAACGTCTTTGCTATTGTCTACCATAGCTTCTGTCACACAGCCGATATAATATTTTTTGGAATTATTATGAGGACATGTAAACTGAACTAAAACATAAATTCCTAATTCAACACTGTCTAGTCTATCATCAGTCTTGTCGATATCACTTGTATTGGTGTCATTATCACAGTTGTTGGGATTGTCTTCATTGGCATTTTCTTCTTCGCCGTCCTCAGATTCTACGTCTATAAATTCTTCCGATTCATCACTGCTTCCTAAATCCATTTCACTTTCGCTTTTTGACGTTCCAGGGAGATCTTTGAGGGATATTCCTTTGCCGGCAGCCACATCAATTTTTTACCCCGTTTTTTCTTTGTTTCAGTAGTATAAACCTTCTTTTCATTAAGAAATTCTTTAAATGTTCGAATCCAGTGTTGATTATTCTCGTTTTCCACGTCGTCTTCCTTCTCTACTCTATCTGGGATTTTCTTCAAAACAGCTTCCGGACAGAGTGGAAAAATTCCGCAGCTTCTGAAGCCTGACTTTATGTTGTTCTCTATGTTTTCAATTTTTTCGATTGCTTGCTGTAGAAGTCTCGGGAATCCAGATTTTAATATGCATCCTTTGTTTTTCATTTTCCAGTCTGTTAAGATGGATCTCCACGACTTCTTGAAAGGTGCGAAAAATGAAACATCCAAGGGTTGGAGGAGGTGAGTTGCATTGGGGGGTAACAAGACAAAATCTATATCATTCTCTTTACAGCACTGAAGGACATGTAACGAAATATGCGATGCCAAATTGTCCCCAATGATAACTTTCCTGCCAGGTAATTTTCTAAAGTGTGGAAGAAGAATCCTATCGAACCAATCATCGAATGTTGCTGAATCAAACCACCCAGACTTAGTGCGATTATAAACCGCTCCAACTGGGCCTCCTTCGACCCATGTTGGGTATAGATGCACCGATCTATAAACAACATAGGAGGCAATAATTCTCCTGAAGCGCTGATAGCCATCATTATGGAGATGCTTGATTTACTAGAGTCTACAATCCTTTCAACCCTCCTTGTACCACGGCGACATAATACTTTAGATTTTCCTGGGTCGTCGGTTAGATTACTTTCATCATAATTTATGATGTTGCAGGGTGGAACGTTCTCTATTGTTTTTCTTAAATTTTCGAAATAGCTCTGTATAATTTCTTTATTTACGGCAGCCCGCGCTCTTTTTATGTTCTGGGCGAATCGTTCCGTTAATATATCATGTCGACGTAGAAACTTAAAAACCACTCAGTGCCAGGATGGTTGTCTTTAAACTGCGGAATTTTCTTCCTGCCCTATCTAGAAAGCTTTTCACTAACATTCTTATGTCAGTTCTGGTAATCGGAAAACCCCATTCAGAAAATTGAATTATTCCCTCAACTAACGGTTTCTCATCTGCTTCTGAAAGACTTGTTTGTCCTCCATGTTTTTTTGTTTTATGACCTTTAATTTTGTCACATAACGTGGATTTCGGTATTTTATAATATTCCGCGGCTTCCCTCAACCCTTTACGACGGTTTTTAACATCAGTGATAGCCCTTTTCAGATTTTCTTCCGTGTAATTCATAAAGGAAATGCCGATTTTCTTGCGATATTTGCGAACCATGCTGTCCGCCTTCACCCCTATAAAAAGCAACTCAATTAAACTTCTGAAATTTTCTTTAACGATAAACAATGAAAGGGCGTTTTTATAACGGTTATTTATTGCCAATAAACTGTTCAACACCTAATAATATGTTTCACTTGGGCAGCCCTAACTCTCTTTTGTGTACAAGGCTTTCTTTTTAAAGTTTGTAAAATGGACAAAAATAGCTGTTTTCTTAGAACCTTACCTGCGTGCTCACTAAACGATTTTTATCAATAAACACCGCGCTCTTTACCCGTACTGAACCCAAACTGATCCGTTGCCGCCTATATTTCACAATATTAGCTCGACGCGTTTAACGACTTTGACGAAAACGACGACAATACCCGATTGTCCACCTTCACCCCTACTGTCCGCCTTTGCCCCATTTTACGGTAATTATAAACTTGAAAAATAATGTTCTCCTGATTAATGTCGAAAATCCTTACCATTTAGCCAGAAAATCGACTTGATTGTGGAAAAGTTAAATTATGTATGTAACTAATTTCAAACACATAAAAACTTTAAAGTCTTTCAGGTATTTAATGGCTTTTCCAGGGTATTCTCTGTCAGATTTTAATTGATTTTTTGCATACAAGACAATTAAATTTGTGGACACGAAACTAGCCAAAAATAAATTTTTAAATGTTTTCATTAACAATGTCTAAAGCAAAAATTGAATATTTCCCCAGAAAGCAAAAATAGCAGCTTACCGGTAATATATGTGCGATTTTTTAGGGATTATCGCATTTGAATATTTGCAGTTCACAAGTATAAGAACGTCAAATTACCTAGGTTTATTTAGTTTGTGATATTTTTTTATAAATGTTTTATGTAATTAGCTTTATTTTTGTTTAAATATTGTAGCTATAGAAAAATAAATACATTTTTATCAAAGTAACACTTTTTTTTAAATATCTACTTAAAGCCATTTATTATTTTAATTTTTCAGAGTTGTAGCTTCTTAAATGAACACTTGAAATTTTTGAAAGTGAAGATACGAAGTAGGTATAACAGGTTTCTATCAAACCTCCTTGCATTCTGCTGCGAAAGATCACACTTCCAGTGATTTAGGCGTTAAAAATCACTCTAAGGCCTGGTACTTTCATAAACGGATAACTTTATTGTCCGAATAATTTCCATGGTTACAATTGTCACAACAATTGTGATTATGGAAATTATCTGGAAAATAATTTTATTCGTTAATGAAAGTACCAGGCCTAAGAAATAAAAAACACCTTTAGGTGGCGGGGTGAATCCTTCTTTGGCAGTTTATACAAACTATTTTTCTGCGCCATTAGCGGTCGTAACCCGAAAAAAACTTATTACGTTTCGAAAGAAAATGACCTATCGAGAAGGGTCGCTCGACGTCTAGCTAAGTCTGAAGTCTGATACTATGGTCTTGTAGCAACGGCCGTTACAGTGGAGGACAGTTAGCAACAAATTGTTTTTTTTTTATTTAACCCTCGAGCATATATCTTCTAGAGGCAGCCTTGCAGCTTGGCTTGCGAAGTAGCAATAAGATAATAATTTAAGGTCTATTTTAGTGCTGGGCACGCTGGGCGATGTTTATCAATGTTTTTAAAACATCGATGTTTTGTTACCGATGTTCGATATGTCACAAACATCGATGTTTAATATTAAAAAAAAGGTTTCAAACTGAATTTTCCTAGCTCCAAAAATAAAATATTAATTTTTTGAGTGGTAGTCTTTCACAAAGTTGAAACTAGAAATAAGTATTTTTCGCTTCAGTCGATGTCCAACAACATTGCTTTTTTCTTGGATGGATTGTACGTGAATTGCAACACCGTAAATCGTCCCGGCATGCGTATCGACACTCGTTCAATTTCGGGGAATTACCAACCTGGCATAGTGGTATGCTATGGCTGCTAAATAAAATAGCTTGCAAGGAAAACGCCTATCTACAATCTGTCCCTAAAAAAATCTGGGGTTTGAATTAATTTCCTACTTTTTGTTACAGAATTATTTGTTTTAGAATACTTTGTTTTAGAGTACTTGTTTTTAATTTTTGTTACAAAATTTTGACATTTTTTAATTTTTCATTTAAACTTCAACTTAATTTTATTTTTAAATTTTTTTAAGTAGTAGCAATATTTTAAATTTTAAAATCGATGTTTAGCGAACATCAATGTTTTACAACCGATGTTTACAAGACATCGATGTTTGCTTTCGATGTTAACATCGATGGTCAACATTGATGTTTGATGTCGATGTCCCAGCACTAGTCTATTTACAAACTTGACGTTTCGTTTTCGCTGCTGTTGCTGTTCGCGGTCGCAAGTTAAACGTATTGCGTTAAATGTAACCATTTATAAACGCCGTCGCCGCAGTTGGCTTGCAGATCGCCTGTAGTTCAGTTCTCATTCGACCTTGGACGCCGAAACGTCAAATTAATAAATTTGCATTTATTCAAATTTTTAAGTTAAAATTGGTTTTGTTAACTAAGTTCTATTGGAAATTCGTAAAAACCTATTAGTTGTTAAATTTAAAAAAACAAATATAAATTTCATCATTACTTCGAGCATATACCTACCAGAGGCAGCCTTGCCGCTTAGAATCGGCAGTGCGAACAAGCGTTCGAGAGAGAAAGAATAATTGCAGTAGTTGACGGGGAGATACCCTTTTCACCGACCAATTTGCACTTTGGAGCGACGGAGAACGGTTATACTGCGATTCTTTTTTCTCTCTCGCACCCTTGTTTGCACTGTCGAGCAGCAAGGCTGCCTCTAGTAGGTGTATGCTCGAAGGTTATTTAAAAAGCTATTTAACAAAGAATTCAACAATAGACCCCTTACTCACATTTTTTTATTGGCTGAAAATAACCCTTTATACCTAAGTAAAGCTTTTGCCAAATATTTTTTATACGAAATTCTATAACAGAATTACAAGCATTTAAAATTCAAATATATAACTTTCCCGCGAAAAGGGTATCTACGTCACAAAGGGCTAACCACCATCAAATTTTGGCGACATACCGCGTTGAACATTGTTAGGACAGTTAACATACCGGTTTATTTTCGCGAAAGCGGTAACTAGGGAAGGTGTTCTGTCGTCAGTATCTACGTCATTATTTTGTACCCAGTATCTACCGCTATCGCCACTGGTCAGGAGAGCGTTAATAATGGTTATGTCAAATTTAAATTTAAAATAATGGAGGATTCGCGGCTTTTCTATTTTTTTGGTTCTGGATGTTTTTGCTTTTGTTTAACAACTATTTGGATTCAGATTTTTGGTTTATTAGTTAATTCCCAAATGGATGAATTAAACAGTTATATTACAATCATAAAGGAAAAATTTACTTATTATAGTTGACTTGGAAAAGCAATATCTTTTTAAATGAAAAATTTGTTTATATATTATCTTTTCGACTTATTCTTAACTCTCCAAAACCTTCATTTAAATTTAAATTAAAAATGTATTAACCTTTAGTAGAAAAGTTGACATACGTATACATATATGGTTAAACACGGTTAGAATGGTGGGGGAAAGAACTGCTATCAACCAGTAGTTAAAAACGGTAAGTCGCGAAAATATCCATCACATGTATTCACAACATCGATTGACAGAGGTGACCGGGGCTAAGTTCCAATTTTACGTCTCGAATGAAAACTGAGTAAATAAAATACCATGCGGAGCTAATCCGGTTATTAAAACACTTATGATTTTCAATTAGTGGATAAGTTTCATTTTCATTTGTTTATTTAAAAAGTATAATACTAAAATCTGTTCATCTTTATTTGACAAACACACATTAAGAAATGCGATGGATTTTGTTACCCTTTAAATTTATTGGGTATTTTTCAATTACCGCACAAAAGCGCCTTATGCGGCACAATGCTCAGCACTTTTTGTACGTAAGTGCTCTTATCGAGGCATAATCGGGCTTCAGATAACTTTTTTTGTTTTCTCAGATAGTCCAATAAATGAAGGGACAAAGCTGTAAATAAATCTATGGCGCAATTCTTAGGTCTTCGGAGATGCTTTCGAGCGAGAAAAAGTTTATCAACAATAGCATGTGGGAAACAGAGCTGAAACTTTACAAACGATTTAAATCCTTTTTTTGATTTAAATCGTTAAGATTTAAATCTTTTTTTCAGTCGTGTTTTTTTATCTTTGATTTAAATCTATTTATAAAAAGATTTGATCTTTTAACAGGAAAAAGATTTAAATCTTTGTGAAAGGATTTAAATCATTTCAAAAAGATTTAAATCATTTAAAAAAAGATTTAAATCGTTTCAAACTGATTTAAATCATTTTAAAAACGATTTAAATCTTTTTGCAAATGATATAAGTATTTTTAAAATGATTTAAATCTTTAGTTTCAAATTATTTTTTTACCCCACTCCAAACCCAAAATAGGTAGTGCTTTATGTGCATGGTGCATGTCATGTCTTCCCGTTTCGCGTCTCTCATCAGTAAGGTACCTACCTAGCGCCAAAACAATCAGGGCCAGGGGTAACGAGATGGAACAGTTTCTATGATTTCATATCCCAAATTTTGTCCGAAAAAGAAAAACTTTCGGATCTATATGACAACTTAGACTTAAAACATTACAAATTAAAGGAAAATGAACTGGAATACCTTGAAGAAACTATAACTGTGCTCAAGCCCATCGCACAGGCAATAGATATTTTACAAGGAGACAAATCAACTTATTTTGGAACACTTATGCCTACCATAGGTAGCTTGCATATCAAATATGAAAAGATGAAAGGTTTAAATATGCGACATTTGGAATTTTTAATAGACGTATGCCTTAAATCACCGCAGACCAGATTTTCTGCATATTTTAAAATTTCCAAGGAATCAGAAGTTGGTATAATAGCAAGTACATTAATTCCTAAATTTCGTTTGCGTTGGTTATACTCATTTAAAAATACATCTCTTATGCTAAAAGAATGTCAAATAAAAAAAATAATTTTTAAAAGTTGGAAAAGAATTTATTAATTCTAAAGGGAAAAACTAAACTTGGGCACAAGTACTGACCCAAATAAGGGGATGATTTTTTTTAGTTAGCAATATGCCAAATTTTTGATGAATGGAACTGAAAGATTGAGCAATGAGTTAGAGTTACAATTGCTGCCCCTTCTGCTCCTGTTGAGAGGATGTTTTTTATGCAACCTTTATAGATTCTCCCAGACGTCATGACTAACAGACAAAAAAATTTTAAAAAGAATTGATTTAAATCTTTTCAAAAAGATTTAAACCTTTCAAAAAAATTTAAATTGTTTCAAAATGATTTAAGATCAAGTTTTTTTTTAAAAAAATGATTTATTTCTCAAAAAATTTAAATAAAAAAAAATCTTTGATTTAAATACTTTAAAAAC